>JALLAY010000826.1:0-12582 GCA_036939635.1 Cyclotella baltica
GGGATGTGGGTATTTTATCAAAAGGTGAGTACGTTTTCTAGCCCAATTAGGGTATTCCAGGTTCAGAAACCACGAGTTCTTAACACCCACCATTCACAATAATATGTAGTTCACAAGTGATTCAATGATGAAATAGTTTAGGCAGATCTCAGCCAATGGATAAAACAAAGCCAAGACTGCCGGATTTTAAATATATGCACTCTACTCATTGAAAATACACCCTTATAGCAAGAGCTCGTAGCAACCGCAACAGACAATGAACCCAACTTGATGATCAAGTGCTTGTAGCAGTTAGTATAATGATTAGATAAATGGAACGCTAGATTATTATTAAATTGTGAGATTCTCATTGTAGGGATGTCCATATCTGAGAAATACCAAAAGCCCTATCATAGGGTAATTCCGAATAACACCAGAAAGCCACTCAGAAGAGATTGTTCAGGTGTAACATTTGTCGCTGAATCAAACCAAGTAAATGTATCTAGTAAATGAATGTGGGTAAATAAAAGATTCCCCAAAGAAGAGGAGGCGATCACACCCTTCTTTTTGCCCCTTATCAACATTTGGTGACATCCAACTTAAATTTCACTTGCTTTGACTCTGGTGCCAAACCCAACTCATTGTTAGTAGAATACGTATACAAAACAATAGGTTATTGTTGAATCGTGAGACCATCACCAGGTCTCACAATTCTTTTGGATAGCTCTTATTGCTGACTCGTGACTCATTTGTCAACCTTTTACTTTCTCTTCTCATTGGTCATCCATCTTTCATTGTTGACCATCGTTCAAATGATTTAGGTATCCCAGATACCACATTAGCCTAGGTTACCTTCTTCATACAAATCATATTTCCAACACACTTCTGTGAGACATCATTGCTGGCCTTGACATTGTCAGCATCAACTGTTCTCTCCAAATCTTTATCTGTGATGATATTTACAAAATTCACATCGATATCAATCAGGCCAAATTCATAATACTCACAGTTCATAATGATATTGCGAAGCTTATGGAGCTTGCCACCCCATAGTGGCTTGGTAAAGCGTCAACAGGTCAATGCTAGATATTTTCCCACCAACGACATGGTAGCTGACTTCTTCATCAAACCTCTTGAGGACAGAAAGGTTGCAACATTATCATTAACTGCGAGTATGGTGAGTTCGGTCCAGATAATCACTATGAGACACCAGTTACCTAATGTTATGGCAGATGATGCATCTGAGGCACCAGTAGACTTCACTGAGATTGACAATGATGCCTCACGGGAGTGTATTGGAAATGCAATTTTCAATAAGAAGGTAACTTGAGCTGATTTGGTATCCATGATACAAAAATCACTTGAACAGTGCTCAATGACGAGAAATAGACGAACTCTTCCAATGATAAGAAGAGGCAAAATTTTGACTAATAAGTCAGGTGTTACAGCCATAGCCGAGTGAATCGTAAGACCTTGTGACATTGTCTTACAATTTAACAATAATCTTAGGTTTTAATTAAGTATTCTACTGACTGCTACGAGTAGTTGAACATTGAGTTGGGTTCTTTGCCTGCTGTGATTTCTTACGAGGGTGTGTTTTCAAGAGTGGGTTCTTTGCTGTGGGAAGTTTGCATGGAAACTTAATTGTGGATACCCTACTGTGGGACTTCACTTTTCTGTGGTCTCTTATTCAGGGGACTCTATATGAGGACTCCATCTAATGTGATTTCATTCATTGGGACTCCACTGTGGACTCTCCACCTTGGTGAAACTGTCATGGGTTCTTCAACATGGGCTGTTACTTTCATGGTTGATTGTTTGGTTGGTTACACATTTGGGGTAAAAATGTACCACCTCATTGCATCTTTTTATAATTTAAATGATATCTTATTCATCAAACACATTGTTCAACATAAGTAAGTAAAACACAAAAAGTCTTGCAAAAGTCACTGTAATATATTGATAAATTGAACAGTTAGACTCAAAATAATACTAGTTGGAGTAATGGTACCCATCATTGTTTGAAATCTGATGTGATTGAGAGTTTGAAAATTCCCACTCAAAGTTTCTTGTGCAATGTTATGTTTAATTCTTTACAAATAACATCATGTTGTTACATTTTACTATCTACAGCAAGCCTCTTAGGGCTGTATCTCAAACCTGCTGTAACTTACTGCCTCAAAAGCCAAGTATACACCTCCTCACTTTTAGAAGCAACCAATGCCGAACGAACATGCTCTCTCCCTCCATCATAGATTCTTACATTCGATTTCTCAATCGGTTTCAACTTTGTAAATTTAACCATATCTCCAACATCAAAAACATCCATGCCTTGATACGTCAATAAACTCTCCACAAGCCTCTGTGAGCATTTAATATTGTAAACATCATCATTAATAGAATGAAATACCCATATTGGTATGCCTTGCAACCTTTCAACTGCCAACGATGGCAACGTGCCAGTAAACCCATACGAGGCCAAGATCAAAGCATTAAATAAACGAGTTGTGCCCAGTTCCACTGCTAGAGTGGCACCTTCTGAAAATCCAAAGAGGGAAATCTTTTGAGGATTGATTGATACGTTTTGTTCTTCTTGTGCCCATTTTTGAAACCATTTGATAAATGATGTGATTTTTGTACGTGGTTCGTTGTATAGACTGCCTGGTTTGTTTTGACCAATGTATGGTGCTACAATTACGAAATTTGATAAAGAGGGCGGTGCTTGATTGACGGATAATAAAGCCAGTGGAAGTTGGGTATGATCGCCAGGTGGGGATGTAGATGAACCTGGGAATGTGAATTCGTATAATGCCGAGTTTTGATTGTTGCCTGCCCCATGGAGTAATACAAGGAGTGGCAATGGTTCTGTTTGTTGCTTTGCTTTAGGAGGGATATGAACCACTGCTGGGTAGGTATTTGGATCTTTAATTTCAAATACGTTTGGGTTTGCTATCGCTTCAGTTTCTTGTGCATTTGCTTGACATGTATTTGGTGTAATAACCGGAGCAAGTATGCTTGGAAGAAGGATCGATTCACGCAGTATTTCACGTCTCTTTGTATCTATGTTCAAGGCATTTCGTGGTCTTATCCTGCTGCCGCTTGAGTCAATATCAAATGCTTGTGAGAATCTTAACAGTTGCATGGATACCACCATAGCAAACAATGTAGTAATCGAAACTATCATGCCTCAAAGAGAAATGTCCAGGCTGGACTGGCTCTTCTACATCAGCACTCAGACCTTCCGTCTCTTTCTGAGCCCTGGAGTCTTTTTGTGGCTCTGTTCTTTAGGTTTCGGCGTGGCAAGTCATGCCAAACAATCTACCATGACGCTTTGCTACTTCGCTCCGTGTGTGCAAGAGGTGCCAAAGTGCCAATTCGTTGGTAGCGATATCTAATATTTTTTTAGTGGGCGTTTGTTTTGACATGATAAGATTATTTCATGAAATGTCAAGACTAAAAACGTAGGCAGACTGACTGAAAATAAAAACGGGCTAATTTTGCGTCTAATGACATAAGAAATGTCATAATGAACTGACATAAAGAAATGTGAGCCTCTTGAAATCATCAGCAAAGTAAGCAATAACTCCATGCTCGATAGATAGTCCAAGCTCTTCATCGCTACAGGCAAGCTCCCGCAGGAAGGCAGTCCGCTGAGCTAAAACAAAAATGAACCTAGCCCAACTCCTAAACGCAGCAGTCCTCCAATCAACCTCCAACCTCGAACAAACCGTCTGTCGGACCGAATCAAAAGCATTAATCAAATGTTTGAAAAAGACTGCAGGATTTAGTCAATTTGAATCAGAGCATTGTATACTGTGTACTGTGGAGGCGAGTATGGATGAGAACGGGGTGGCGAGCACGGCTACGGTTTGTGATGAGTTTGAGGCGGATACGGGGTTTTGTGATAAGTTGAATGAGTGTTTTAGTGAGGATTGTTCGGATTTGTGTAGAGATGAGTATGAGGTGTGGTCTACGTGTATTTTTGGGGATATTGGGTGTCCGGATATGTGTCAAGATTTTGAGAGACTGGGGGTTAGAGAAATTGCATGATGGGCTATGTGGCGCCTTCAAATTCAAGAATAATTTGGTGAGTTCTCGCATTAAGCTTCATACTTGACCATTGAATCCTGTTGTATGTATCTCACAATTATTCACTGAATGTTTTATCAGTATAACTATTACTGGAATTATCAATTTGGTTATTCAGGCATTTGACATAACGTTCCTCCGCAATAAATCGCAATAATTTAAAGCACGGTAAAGTGTTATCAGACTTGCTGAACAAAGAAAAAAGCTCTAAGCGTAGAGACTTGAAGAAGGTAATGATTTTATTGGCTACAACTCAAATTAACAAACTGCTTCCAGCTGAGATTGTTCAAGGGCATAATACTGGTGATAATTAAGTATCGTAATTTATGCAAATATAACAAGCAACAACTGACTATGTCTCTCAAATAAACAGAACCAAGCTTACTTGACTGTGTCTCTCAAATCAACATGAACATAATCGAGCTTGCTTAGATTTGTGGAACAAAATCTTTCGAACTCAAGTGATCAGATCTGGACAAAAAGTCATTCAGATAATGCTGTACATTTTGCCAGGTAGGTTTCGAGGCAAACTCCTTGATAAACAATGCTATAGCATGCTTCTGCGCTGCATTGTAGTAGTTGCCATACTTCTTGTTGTCAATAAACTCTGGAGCCTCTCCAACTTTATCAAGCTCCAAAAACTCGGTAAGTTCGTTAGTGACTGCATCAAATCGCTTTGAATAATCTTCATAATGAAACACGAAGGATGGTACTTGCAAATCGGAAGTCGTGCTGTGAGCAAGGTTATGCCAATTTGTGTACCTATAAAAATCACTGACGCAAGGCACATTCTCCATTGCCTCGGCGAGAGAAGAATCGATCCAATGACTCGATTGCATGATAGGGGATGCCTTTTCATTCAAATGGGTACACCAGCGTTGGAACCCTACCTGATTGTTGGGGTAGTTGTCGAGCCAGCTTGGATCCTTTCGTGCTCTGATTTTTCTGTCAAGGTGAAATCTTGCTACGACATTATCGTAGGGGTTGCGATAGATGTGAACCACCTTTTTGACAAGGTTGGGGCTATAAAAGACGCTCACTCTAGAAATTTCATTAGAATCAGACAGGACGCCTCGTTTGCTCTTCAAACATGATCTCATGAAGCTGCGTGTGGTCTCGATGAACTAAGTAGAAAGGATTGGGTTGGTATCACGAGGACAATCTTACACGTACAATTCAGCATCGAATCTTAAGAGCACTTACTTCTTCTGGTTCCATGCAAGACGAGCAAACACCGCCGCAATGAGTCTTGGTGAGAAACAACTTAGGAGTACTTGTGAACCTTCCTGGAATCAACTCCAAGTAAGGCCCGTTTTCGCTGTGACTAAAGGCGGGCACGCTTTCTTCATCTTTAATGTCACCTTCGAGACCGTAGTTGGTTGCTGTGGTTGTGTTGGTCAGCTCTCGAATGGTGTGAATTGTGTACGATGTTCCACTGTTTGGAAACGACTAAGGTAATTTGAGCAATGGAAACTGTTAGTAATCGCGCGATTCATATTATTCGAGAGATAATCGCAACAATGCTTACCATTAACCAAGCCACTCCTTCGGTAGGTTGCACTGACAAGGCCTTCGTATCTACCCCACTGCTGAGGGATCTCCTACCGTAAAGTCGACGCTTTGGAACAGACCGTGGTTGGTCTAGAGAACTGAATCTCGCCAGCTGAGAATTGCCATGGAATAGATTGTTAGTTGAGCTTCCATTCAAAATGATGATGCATAGAAGTGCTGTGGACATTGCTGCAAATGCCGCACTACATGCCGACAGGGTCACTGTTCATGAAAGGTAGGTTGTCATGCATGTTTAATCAAACTTAGAAACCAAAAACGATCAACTCGAACTTTGAGACGAGACAGACTCACTCACCAGCCTGCATAATGCCAATTGCACTACTCTTACGACCGGATGAGCTTCTAGTAGGCGACAATGACGAAGAAGACCGGCTCAAAGTTGGCAGAATTGTAATTGGGGACAGCTTCATGGTTGCTTGCTTAGGATGGAAGGCTTCGTCTGAAATGAATTTCAATTGAAACTATGAGAAGAGAGACAATCTCTCTTTGGAAGTAGTGGATATGGTCGATGTTGGCTTCAGCGTCATTCGTGGAATGATTACATTTTACTTTAGTCAATCAATCATGTGTTTCACGCATCTAACAATAAGGTAGTTTGCATCTCAAAGTGACATTTATGTATGTACTTGAATTCACTTGAATTTACATGCATATCTATTCCACCAGACTGTTTTAATCATGATACACATGAAACAGTTTCATCTTAAAAGGTTTCTGGAAGCGCATCCACTTCTATCGTGTTCCCCCCAACAACGCCGCACCAACCGTTTCAGCTTAGTTTGTTACTACCTTAAGGTATGAAGCTTATTCCAGAAACTTAACGATGAAATTATTCCTTTCTGCATCCCAGCAATGCAAGGATTAACAATAAAACTCCAGGCTCTGACATTCTGTTTGCTACCACTCTTCATTGTTAAAGATTGCTAACCACAAGCCGAATTTCAACCAATATTCTGGTCTTATCAGACTATTTAATCATATTCTTAATACATCTCTACATTTATTACCAAATTTTTGAGGTATCTACTAATGATCAAGACTGTTGTAACTTTGCATTTTGCATCCAGTCAGTCAGGTGTTTGTCGACATCACAATGTGATATCCAACAAACCCACTTCAATTGGTGACATTGTAATTTCAGAATGATTCAATAGTGTCGTAGGACTGTATGGGACCAACCTGCTTTGGACCAACCAATAAATGCAAAATCTAGGTCACAGGAAGGATCAAAGCATCCCTTTTCATTGGTTCCACTTTCATTAACTGATTCAGTTGTGGATAGTAATAGTATCATAGATCTTAAAAATCCACAAATGTTGCTGCTATTGCTACAGATGTTGAAAAAGTAATGACAATCTGAAAATTCCTGGTGAGACTTGGTCAACTCAAAACCACAGTTTGAGATAGTACTACTCTGACAAAATGAAGTTACTAGATGCAACTACTGTGGATCTCTAGATGAAATATGCACAAAAACTATTAGTCACCATTCATAAAAAAGCCCGGATAGAAAAAAAACATGGTATGTTAAGCAGAGACAAGTAATATATAATACCAAGCTCTGGCAACATCAAATGATGAGAAATTTTAAGTAAAGGATAATAATGCACAACATAACTGAAACTGAAGTTTTAAAGTGCATTTGCGGGTGAGTACTACAGCTATACCGTTCACAGAATCCAAAATTGCACCTGTCAAGTGAACCATCGACAATGCTGTACTTCCTTTGAGTCACCTCCCTCTTTGTTCCATATTGGTACAATGCTATTGTTCATTGTAATTCTTTTCTTCTCCTATTACGGGGAATATTTCTGTAATAAATCTCTATCTCCGCACTCTATGTTCGCATTTTATCTCAAATATTCTTCATTAAATTGTACCCACCTCTCTTTGTCGTCCCATCTGATCACGCTGGCTAGAGTGAACTCCACTGAAAATGGTGTCTCGGTGCTAACACCGCACCTCTGCTCAATTCTCTCAAAACCATCGGAGTCACTCTTCCCAAAGTTTGCAGTGACTGTTCTATTACATATTGTCCTTTTTATTGAGACACCTATTCCTTTTGTCCCAGATTGGTTTAGATCAGGAATCTTATATCAATGTCAATATCTGTGCTGCACATCTCTCTAGGTCTCTCACTTGTGTACTTTCGCTGCCATTGTTTGCCATGTTTTAGAAGCTAATCCGCTGTTGGCTTTGTGATATCCTTTCTAATGCGTGACATTGGAGGATCTATGATGTCTTAGCCTCCTGAATTGCAGAAGAATCATTATCATAATCATATGAACAGCTGGTGGCATTTTTAGTCTGGCTGCTGTTACTGTCATTTAATCAAAAACACTTGCTCCTTACTGCACACATCTTCTCATTTGTGTATTTTAATAAGTTTCATTAGTTTCTTCGTAGCATGGACACAATTCATTATCTGGTTCCTGATGCTTCCAATTATGACCAACTGGTAACCATCAAAAAAGTAATTTAGATACTCTTGCTCCTGACTCCATCTCATTCACTTCAAACTGTACCCATAGCTTCTTGATCAAGATCGCTTGTCACCTTCAGTTGCGAGCCGTTTGGCTGTATACATCTGAAGGAGCCCCATACGAATGACTCTTCAATTTCTGCAACAAGTCTTGTTGTAATCCAGCATTTTCCTATCCCAGAATACAACATGACCCTGGCAGTGAGCAAATGGACTGGGGTCTCATTCAAAGAAATTTTGACTCCTACACTCTTATCACGATCAACGTTCGCTTTTCAATTTGGGTCGTTTTTATTGTCTCTTGCTTCTATTTGTATGGCCTTGTACATGCACAAATTTGAACTCTGCATTGGACTTTTACAGCTCCAGCATGTGCTTGATAACTAATACTGCATTGATATCAGCCCTCACAAGCTGTTCCGGGTGCTCAATTCCTGCCTTGATATATCAATCACAGACTTCCAGTCACAATGGCACGTTAACTTTGCATCTTCTGTAGCCTTGTTAATGCATTCCTTATAGCTTCATACAAACCCATCAGTTCTTCTTGATATGAGTATTTGCCTCGATAAATCTCTACTGTGATTCCTGGACGTAGCATGCACAAGAACTACTCACCATTCATGATAGAGAATGGATAGAAATAAACGGTGTGTCAAGCAGAGACACTAGTTAAACCAATTTCTGATGACATTGAATGAGTAGAAAACTGAACAATTAAACAACTCTGTCCCAGACAAGTTTTATGACATCAACTTTATTTGAATGTGATGGTGTATGGTTTTGAAATAAAATTAATTTGAGAACATTGTATGTTTCAAGAATTGTAATACACAAGAACTGATCAGTTTCCAACCAGGTAGCCATTCATGACAGAGACTGGATACTTATAATATGGTAGGATTAGCAGGAACAAATTACACAAAG
Organism: Cyclotella baltica; assembly: GCA_036939635.1. Taxonomy (NCBI): domain Eukaryota; phylum Bacillariophyta; class Thalassiosirophyceae; order Thalassiosirales; family Thalassiosiraceae; genus Cyclotella; species Cyclotella baltica. Next base: position 9,050 of record JALLAY010000826.1, read on the forward strand.
ATGTGACAACACTGAATGAATTAATTGACAGACATTTTTTACAACACTGAGTTGGATCATTTCAAAATTTCCAATGCAAATACATAATGAGTATTTCCTATACTCTCTCGTATAATGACAGATGCCATTCAAGCAAACATCATTCGTTTCAAACAGGTCTCTCTTCCTTCTGAGCTGTCTTCCTTCCTTTGCGAACAGAAACTCTATTAACATCCTCATTGTTTTCTAACTTGGTGTTTGAATTTCTATTCCTTTCTTTGCACGGATCAACACTCCAAGCTTTCAAGTTCTCTGTAAAAAACTCCATATCACTGACCACTACGTCACGCGATTTGAGAAACTTTTCTAGTATCCACTCACTGCTTTTCTTTCCTGCTCTCAAGAGATTGTGTTTAATACGAGCATAGGTTGGATCACATATGTCAATATATTCAGGATATGTCAACTTGTTTGAATTCACTTTGTGTGTGTCGTCAAAGTTTTGAATAGGAGCTTCTAATCGAAGAAACTGTTGAAGATCATTTCGGAATTGATCTTGTCGAGTGGCATTCTTGTCACTCAACTGCTCAGGAGTGTACATGAATACTTTGTATGGGTTAACTGCAACTGATTTCTCCCAATGAGGATCCTTTGATGATCTGACCATCTCGAGAGACTCTTTCATTGACAATGACACTTTGCCAAGTTGCTTTAGAAACAGTTCATATTGAGCATATGCAGTAGAAACGTCGCACCATTGTTTTGTGCCAGTGAGGTTGAGTGGAGATTGAATAGACGACGGTGATAGATTCTGTCCGTATACATTCTTGACTCTGATTGATTGTAAAAAATGTGTGAGAGTTGCATAGCGTGATGAATGTTAGACTGAAGAGACAGACAATGACTGACCTGTAATTATAGAAGCTTTGGTCAAAGTATTTGATTGGTAAGTAAGAGGTTTGGTCATATGAAGTACAAAGTAAAAAAGTAAAAAATAGATATCCATCTCACCTTTCAAACCACAGTACTGGATGCCTCACCCCAATAACTAGTCTTGTTGATGCAGACATTTGCTTCAGGTTTTCAATCGATTGCATATTCTTTATCATAGATGGGCATTTAATGCCATATTTTCGAGGCACTGATAATGGAGACGAGGATTGAAGTGATACTTCGCTCTGTAACCAGTCTGTTAATATCTCATCTCCTCCTTCTTTTACTACATCACAAAATTCCTTTTCTGGCATCTTTATTTCTGGGTGATCACCGAGCGTTTTGAGTAGAAATGACGTGCCTACGCGTGCAGAAACCAGGCAAATGAAACTCAACTAAAATGACAAAGTAACATGACCAGTTCACTGCTTGTGTAAAATACTACGCACCAGTTTTAGGCCAACCAATGATTGCAAAATCGAGTCCATGTGAAGGATTGAAATTATCCCCATCCATATTTTCTTCCGCATCAGCAGCTGGCAGTGCACGTTGATCAAGCCAAGAATAATCTTGTTCGTCAAATTCAACTCCTGCGAGATCCAAATCTACAGAATTTGGATCTTCAGACACAGTCGGAAGTTCCGATTCAGCACTGTGAATATCCGCTGCATCGAAATCTGTTGTTGCAGCTGTCGATTGGATACTGTAACTACCCAAAGCGTAAGACCTGTCACTCTTACCTGATAGGAGAAAACACATCAGTAGTGTGGTTGTTGCTGCAAATGCTGCTGATATTGCACTCAGAATTACTTTTACATTGCAGATTTTTATGACCGTGAATATGAATTGAAGTTAAAGAAATTGATCAGTTATAAAATAACTTAACACCAAAATCAGAGGCATCAGGTCCCTTACCTGTGTGTTTCATCGACACATAAACGTGATTCTTTCGACCTTGGCTTCCACGTGAGCCATGCTGGTCTTGAGACGATCCATTTCCGACGTGTAAAGTTGATGTGCTCATGTTCTTGGCTACTGTGGTTCTTGCGAGAGGAGGCACTGGTAAAAGAAGGAGGACCAAATTGATTTTGGATAAGTTGAGAGAGGTTGAGCTGAGAGAGTGTTTCTCACCAGTTTCACCCATCCCCCATCCCCATCACCCATCAAAATCGCTCTTGCTCTCCACCGCTCACCGCCATCGTCCGTAAATAACCCTGATGAAGCGATTACACGACGTTGATTAAGAAGCACAGATGGAGGCAGCTCATGTAAAATGATGAGGGGAGTGCCATAGCAGCTTCCGGGAAGAAGACCCATCAATTGAGGTGTCGGCTCGTCGCTCGTCCTTCGAGAAGCATTGCACACCGAGGTTAGGACATTAAACCGCAACACTCGTCTAAGGGCGACGCAATCATTTGGCAGTATGGTGAAAGAGCATTCGAGCTTGAAACAAACAGCGTTCATGCTCAGACCACTACCGACATTGATTAAGAGGCACAAGACAAATGAGAGGTCATGAAATGAAATGCATGACTGTGTTATTCGGGCCACACAGTCAAAAACGATGCAATCATTCCCAAATATATGACAAAATCTTAGGGGAAAGACGCAGTTCTGGGAGTGACAATGCATCCATACTTAGATTATTTCAAAGTTGAAGTTGCTCTTTTAGTTGGTTACAATCCTGGTATTGGAGATTTTGAGAATAGCGACAGTCTTCTTTGCTATACGGTAATTTTAGCATCAAGTGTCATCAGAACCAAAGCACAAGTAGGAACAACATACGAAACGGATCAGCCTAGTTGCATGTGCAGTCCTGAATCCTGATGTGGGGTGAATCCGGCCTTTGTACACTATGCCATCACTAAAGCACTCAGTAGAGTTTGGGGAAATGGCAATCGAGATTCGTAATGAATCGAGGAACTTTTCAATTTAGTTTTAGGGAGGTTGATATGTTGTTGTACCATATCTGCAAAACAGTGTAAACCTAGAATGCAACATATTGATTAAATAGACAAAAAGGCTTATATTTTTGTGAAAGTTTACACAACAACCAGTCTGATGAGAGTTGTATCATTTCGCACACTGCAGAGAAAACAAAGCTTCCATTACAAGAAAGAAATTAAATTTTGTACTTGTTTGTACAAGCATTGCTGATTAAAAGCTAAAAATTAGAATACTTGCTATGAATATGAACTAGCTTAATATCATTGCATCCATCATTGGCAATTTTTTAAGTTGGGTTATGATGCAAGCTCCGTAGACAATTGCTTCACTTCATTTGTGCATTCTATATAGATTTTTCTTCTCTCTGAAACAAAGGAAGTCACTCCACTTTGGAGCAAACACACCTTCAAGGTAATTTCTTATTTACCAACATACACTAACATCCTGGTAGTGTATGGTGGTAAATAAGAAATCGCCGAAGGTTGCCTTACCGTTCTTAGGCCTTGCCTTAGTTAGGCCCAGACTACCAACACTTTGTTAGTACGGGCCTAACTTAGGCAGAAGGCAAAAAACTCTGAAGCAGAAGAAAAGTACGTGGTGTCTGTCCAATTGATTTTTTCTTGCATAGATTTCTTTTTTCTATTTAGAATATCATCACTAGTTGCTACACATTA
>JALLAY010000827.1:0-12579 GCA_036939635.1 Cyclotella baltica
CAGAACAGATCATTTACCCAGACAACCCCCGGCATGCCTTGATCCTGCAGCCTGACGGATAGAACAATTCATAGTTACTTAAGGTAAGTGTAGATACTTAAGAAGTATAGATAAGTCCGTGATGTAACTATGTCACTACTGAGTTGGTTTAGCTATTTACTTAACAAAAACCAACCCCATCGAATCCCAATAGTGTCTCTGCTACCCATGATGCGACTTGTGTGTGGTGCAGGTTTGCTGCGCGACGCACGGGAGAAGGCACTTGGTGAGGATGATGGGAGTAGTGCGAAGTTGTGACTCCGTGAAAGCCATGACAGGAGCATGGAAAGAAAAAAATTGTTGGTCTCGAGTTGTATGACTTGTGACTCTTGTGTCGTTCGTTCGTTACTTGTGAACAGAGAAGGCGCAAGAAGCGTGAGTGTCCTGTGGTGTCGTGTCAGCACGATCTGTTCTAGATTGATCATTTTGTGTGTCATTATGACTACCACATCCTCTATTTCCGCCATCTGCTTTCTAAGGTCTGAAGTGTGACCGGAATCTTGCCATCTGTTGATGGCTGGTGTCAGTACAGTTCTCGTCGTTTGTGGTGCTTCACCAACCTCATATCTTTTTGTTGCTCAATCATCGAACACCATTCAATCATGATGGATGATATTTCGTGTGATGGTTCTGAGGGTGAGTTGGAATACGCCATTATGAGGGTTGCTCGTAGTCGCCGTCTCGAGGCGGAGGAGCGTTGTATGCTATTCGACGCACTGGGCGTTGAGCTCGATTTCGAGAGTGTGCCGGTCGACGACGGGGGGCCTCCCGGTGTTATTGGAGTTGTCGAGCCGGCTGCCGTGATGTCGACGGGCCCGGTTCAGGATCCGGCGGCTGTGCTTAGTAAGATGCGTGGGAAGTATACATGTGAGTATTTCCTCACCCGAACTGAAGGGAATTGTCTCCTACCGGGTGCCTTGGTGCACCCAGACCTTGATAACATATTTGGACATGTTGTAAACCCCGTGCGTTATTATAATTTTCTGCGTGGGACTTGTGATGCGGGGCCTTTGCAAAGGGCTTATATCAAGAAGGTAATCCGCAAGGTGCGGGATACTCCCGGTGAGAGGGAGGAACAGACCCTTCTCGAGGCCTTCATTGTCGATTGTATTGAGCGTGGGGATTACAACATCGGTATATTGTACCGTGTTTCTCCACCTCGCCTGACGGGGATTTTGGAGAGGTGGGGCCTGGTGCATTGCTGTGTCAAGATGCAGACCAGCAGTGCCAATGATAAAAATTATTATCACTTTGTAAGTTTTATGATTGCTCGGATCACTTTTTTGTAATGTGTCTAACATTAAGTGCTCATCCCTTTTCAGACTATGAGGGAGTGGGTGTATTATGCCCCGTTGTCCCAGTTGGCGAAGGAGTTTACTGCTGGTTTTGAACAGATGTACCATCGGAGGCTTGTGGTGACGGCGTTTCGGTACCGTCGCCGAGTACTGAAGGATTTTAGTTTGCGGCTCGTGGATGTTGGTTATGAGGAAGGCGGTGTGTTCCTCGTGTCTGGAGTTTTGCCGAGTATTTCGAAGTATGGTGTTAGGGCTGTTCGCCTTTGAGGGGGTTTGTCTATGTTTAATGAGTAATTTTAGTAATGTTTATCGAGTGAACGATACTATTACTTAGCTACGTCTTCCTTGCCAAGACATATTGTGAGTGCTGGGAAGATGTTCCCGAAGTGCCACGTCTCTTGGGTGTATTTGTAGGTTGTACGACAGGTTGTGCCGCTGAGCCATGTGGAGAGTATTGCGGAGGTAACGAAGGAAGGTGAGTCCCATCCATCGTAGTCTCTTTTGCATGAAGGAGTCTGGGACCCCCATTCTGCTTAGCTCGTTTAAGGCGGTGACTCGCATGGAGTGCATGCCATAATCTTTGCAGATTTTTGCCCAGTCATCGAGATTCGTGACTTCTTGGGCTACCTCGCGAAGTGCGTGTTCTGTTTTGGGGGCGTTGATGAACACGATTTGGTTCCGCCTGTAGTCCCGGTATTTCCCTAGAGGTTCGTGGAGTGGTATCCCCATGCGTCGTGCACGCATGCAGATTCTCCATGCTGCTCGTACTGCGCACCACTTTTTGACTGAGTCATCCCTCCAATAGGTGATGGTTTCTCGGTTGTTCCCGTTTTTTTGCACTCGCCAGGTGATGTCAACGCTATAAATTAAATCCTCATTGCTGGGAGTTTTTTCTAAGATACGACCCTGTATGTTTTTGAAGACCCAGTCAGCATCGATCATAGCTACTGGATCGTTGTTGTTGTCCTCGTCAATGTGTTTGTAAGACAATTTTCTGTCTTGTGCCCACTCTGACTTCCGAAAACCGGTGTATCGTCCTAGACACCACCAATCGTAGAGACAGTCGTCGAGGGAATCTTTCCCGGCACGAAGATGACGCTGGTAAATTTCTTCCAACATCTCGTCTGTTAGTGCCTGACGCTGGCTTTCTACTTCTTCCCATCGTTTGAGAAAGGCGATGTAGTCGGCCGTGCGTTTGTTGTTTGGCGGTTCGAGGGGTAGACCATCTTTGTGCTCGTAGCCGCCCTGTACCATGAGGTCTTGTGCAGCTTTTAAGTATCCTTCTACTGTTGCTACACGGATGTTCATTTGGTTGCAGTTTTCACCATCACCTAAGGCTTTTGCCCATGCTGCGAATGCAAAATTGCAATCGCTGGGGTGTATGCCGATTAGGCATGGGTCATGGAGGCTGCTTGCTCGGCAATACTGGAGCCAGCAATTTTGCCTGGATTCTTTTGTACCCAGAGTCTTACTTCTAGCGGGTCTGGAAGCCGTTTGGATAACAGCGCGTCCTCGATCCATGAGATGAGCTCTGGATTCGGGTGGAAACGCCGACAAGTGCCTATTGAGGGATATTTCTGAAAGAGTTCAGGGGCAGCAAGTAGTGTGTTAGATTCTCTTTTTATACGAGATATGTCATCGGATATACAGTTTTCTTTAGTGTTAATGTAACCCGGTTTTGATCCCAGCGGGGAATTCATGAGGAGAGAGCATTGGAGCCGGCCTAAGGCTCGCCCTATGAGTGATCTCCTGCATCCTTTTTTTATCCATGCCTCAGCTGTCTTGTTGTCCCCTAAGAAGAGGACTACTGGGTGTGGTATTCGTCTTTTGGTAATATTTTTTAGTATTACCCAGTAGTAGTATGCAGCGGCATAATTAATGATCCAGACTGCATACTCCATGGCATTGATAGCGATCAGTTCGCCGTTGTCGTTATTCTTGACGAATATGAGGGTTTTGGCTTTTACTTCGTCATCCCATTCGTGGTACCACCAGAACCCCATGTCCACCGACCAACCTCCCATTGCTGTGAGACAAGCGTCGCCGGCTGCCACTGCATCTGGACCTTTTTCGATTAGGTGAGCGATTGGTGTGGATTTGAGTATAGTAGGGTCGGCAAAGGCCCGGGATAGGATACGTAGCTCCTCTTTTGCTGTCGGTAGGAGAGGGTACCGTTGTTTCGTTTTGTGGATTCTCCTGCCCACTTCTGATTGAGCGAAAGACACATGCATTTGGTCCTCTGCTGTAAGAATGTCTCGTTTTAGTTCTTTCAGCAACTCTCTGAAGGGCTTGCTAGAGCTAATAAGGTGTAGCTTGCTCTTTTTGAGGGCGCAGGTCAGAGAGATGAAGAGGTGGCCGAGGAGGTGCCGTAGCCATGGGAGTATCCTGGCGAAATCTACCAGTTTTCCGATGAGTGGCTCTATCTCGGGGATAGAGAAGCTCTGTCAGTCTTTGTGCCAGTGACTGAGCATTTTTTGCATTTCTGCCAGTTTTGCATGTGTGATGGCCACTAGTAGCTGTCTGGTGTTAATGTGTACCCCCAGCGCTATGTTGTGGTAATTGACTGTCATTTCTAGAAACTTTTCCCACGAGACTGGATCTTGACGCTTTGTCAGGTCCGATTCGCCGAGGAGAATGAATATGGCTTCGATGTTGGCTGCTATGGCTTGTTCAATTCGTTGCCGTATGTATGCTTCGGCCATGATGCCATCGTCTACGTGGTAGAAATGTGGTGTGTTTTCTAGTTCACCTGTACTGGTGGTGACTCCTTTGTTGTACTTAGCACATGTTGGTGCTTGTACGAGGTCGGTTCTCTCACCCAGTCGTTTTCCCCATTCAAGTTGGTCGAGGTAGTGTTTGTGCTTGGTGACTAGGCTCTTGTCGTCGAAGAGCTTTTGTGCCAATTGCTCTGCGATACGGCGGCACACCTCGAACACTGCTGGCGAGAAGTCGCTGCCGAAGGTGAGTCCACAAGAGAGGTAGAGCGTCTCTGCTATTTGGTAGCTGAAGGCTGGTGCAACATCCGGGTGGTGTTTAAGCTGTCTGAAAGCTCCTTTAATGTCATTTGCGTGTATTACTATATCCAGGGTCGGATGTTGTTGTCGCAAGAGCCATATTCTTAAGATTAATTTATCTAATGTGTCACCGAACAGGCATCGTAGCTCTACTCCGTATTTTGTTGACGTCATCATGTTAATTGGTATGGACAGTGCCGTGAATCGCCTGGATCCGTCGAATATCTGTCTGTCCTTTTTCCCGGGTTTTTCGAGAATGTGCTGTGGCGTGAAAAATAAGTCGGGTAGAAACCGTGAAATCCATGAGGGGAAAGGAATCACATAATTGTTTCGTTCCTCTTTGTTCATTGTAGTTTTCACTTGGTCTAACTTGAGGTTGATGGACGGGTGGTTGCCCTGTCGCCAGTGTAACAGCGCGTTCTCGTCTGTTGTCTCGGCGTTGAAATAGGTGGGTGCCCCGTTCAGCATGATGTCTTCGTATCGTTGGAGTAGTTCCTCGTCGATGAGCCCTTTCATTCGATTGATGCTGGCTTCGATATCCCGGTATTCTCCAGTGTAATTGTTGCCGGCGAAACGCATTACATTACTTGCATAGCCGTCGTAATGCAGCAGACATGCTAATGTTGAGCGTAGTTTCTGAGGGGGAATTGATTTTTGTGTTGCCCATGACTCGTTGTATTCTCGTAACGAATTGAAATCGTAGTTTTTGAGATGGTTGATCATCTTGTGTAGGTGTGCTACTAAGGGATGTGTCAGGAGTAGGTTCTGGAGTGTTTCGTCGTCGACGAACCCGCTCTTCATGAGGATGATGAGGCAAACGCTAGGGCTGGCTTCTCGTCTCCATGCTTTTGTCTTGTTTGTTTTGCCAAAACCTTTTGTTCGTAATTCCACTGCCGTAGGCCACTGGCGAGGGGGATGTGTTGTTGTTTGCTGGGATGTCTGTGTGGGGTTACATTGACCACTATCAATATTCTTACCTTGTTGTTGTTCGTTTGTTAGTGATGTATCAATACCGAGGCGTGTGCGTTTGAATTCGTTGAGCTCGGGGTTACGTTCTGTTGTTCTTGTACGTTTTCTGCGTGTGTTGGACACGTTAGTTGGCCCGACTTGTCTTAAACCTTGTAAGGCTGCTGCTGTGTTGTCGAGGCTGTTTTGTTCTATTTTCACTTGTGTATCAGTGTTTGTTCGTTGTCTTTTTGGAGTTGGTTCTGTGCCTGTTGTAGCTACTGTTTGTTCTGTTGTTGTTTGACGTTTGTTTCGTATGAATGGTAGGGTATTGTTGTTTTCTTTTGACCTGTTCATCATGAATGGTAAAACGTTTTGGTCTGTATTAGATGATGAGTTTGAATTAGTATCTAATGTAGATGTAGTACTGTGAGTAAAAGCTTGTGTATAATTTTGTAACTGTGCAACTTTAGGAGTTAGACTACTATTAGTTGCTGTTTCCATTAGTCCTCCTGCCCTCCGTGCCGCCTCCGTCGCCACAACCGAGTTTTCTAGGGCTTGGCCCAATGAAAGAGGTTGTGGTGACGGGGCCGTCGGCCTGGATCAGATGCGTACCCCTGCTGCCCTCATTTGTTCCTCCGTCACAAGGGCAGTGTTCCACTTGATGCCTTGGGTGTTGGTCTTGACGAAATCCCAGGCTGCCTGGCGTTGCTCGGGGGGGTATGCCGCAGGGTGGTCATGGCACCTGTTGCAACTTTGGCCGTGGCGACAGGTCTCGCCCTTCCTCCCAAACTTCTTGCACAAGGCAAAGTCTGTGCCGGGGCGCTTCCCGTTGAGGCAGGCGGGCAAGGTCCAGTTCTTGAGGCCTTCTGGGACAATGAAGTAACCGTCCTTTCCGTCGTCCCCAAGGTTGGCGGGGTTATTGTGGAGCTTGGGCCTTACGGAGCGCTCGCTGGAGTCTTGGGGGGCTTGCCTGTTTCTTCGGCCTCCGCCGCCTGAAACTGCACTGCCCGATGACTGCTGAGGTGGGTAGGCTGGAGTGTTGGATTGGGTTAGACCAAGTTGTTGCTTGAGGCGGAGCGTTTGGATGCGGTCGTACTTTTGCTTGGCCTTGGAATTTTGGTAGAACGGTGACTCGGGTGGCGCGATGGTGCCGCTGAAGACGTCATCGAGGGTGTCGAGCAAGTTGTCCGTCATCTTGATGATCTGGACGATGTACTTCGTGTCCAGGGTGACCCAGTCGTTGCGTGAGACTTGGTTCTGTTTCACTACGTCGTTGACGAACTTCCCAAGGGTTGACCAAGTGTTCGAGCCATACTGCATGACATGGAAAGCCACTTTCACTTCGGCCTCGTCCCCCTCGTGATGGGCCACGAAATCTTTGGCTTCCTCGCTTGTGAGCTTGTCTGACACCTTGTAGTAGCATTCGAGGATGACGGGCATGGGTTTTTCGAAGGGTTTGTCGACGTTGTGCTTGGCCCAGGACGCTACGTAGCCTGTGGCATTGGAGATGGCCGTGTTGCATGTGTGGATGCCTTGTACGCCGTCCTCGTTGACGTAGTCGGTTGATTTCTTGCCCCTCTTCTCAGGATTCTCGTCCAATGCTTCTTCTGCGATGTTCTTGTTGTCCTTCTGCTTCTTGATTTGCAGCGTCGGTGCAGTATCAGGGAGGAACATGGGGAAAGTGAGACCATCGTGGACCTTCTGGTCGATTGCTTCCAGTCGAGTGGGAGAGATGGTTCCCGTGGCCATGAAGGCTACGATTACCGGTTGGGGGCGTGGTGGTTTGGCATTGTGTGCTAAATAATCACGACTGTTGGCCATGGTGCTGTACTAGGTTCCCAGCCCCGACAAGAATGCCGTCGACATCTCGCTTTTTGTTGCAGACTCTAGCACGATGTGTCCGAGGTCGGTCATGGGGGTGAGAGCGACTCGGTTTGAGTTTGGAACCCGGTGGCAACAGAGCAGTTCTATTATGTTCTTGATGATTGCTTTTGTCTGCTTGAGCTTGTCTGAGTTGTCTCGCTTCGGAGTGGCGTCGTCCGCAGGGACTGGGCTGGTGGAGCGGGGGGTTGGCATTGGTACTTCGCGGCCGATGATGCTGTTTGCCTTCTCCAGGCACAACTTGTGGAGCTCCTTCTTTAGTCTTGCGTCGGCAGCCACTAACTCTTCGTCGTCCTCGTCGATGATGCCGAAGGTATGGAATGGTGTGGCGTAGTGCTTGATGCTGTCCTTGTCCCCTCCGGGTAGGTACTTCGCCAAAGCTTGTGTGGTGAGAGCTGCTTCGTGAACTGCTGGCTCGAAGTGCTCGATTTGGAAGGCCCAGTTGTCGCCATGCTCAGCAGTGAATTCTGAGAGGGTGTCACGTACGGTCTGGTCGCTGAGAGATCCTGTGTACACCTTGTCAACGCCGGTTGGAATGGGGCAGGCGTTGGGAATGCGGGCCAAGAAGATTGGGGTTCCTTTTGCCACTGCTTGCTTGAGGTGTTCCTTTGCGTCGATGAACTTTTGGAGATCAGGTTGGGTGGGTGGTAGAGCATGCTCGCTGATGACGGTGCCGGCCGGGACGTCCTCCTTCTTGGTGATGACGATGAAGTTCTTGAAGACGTCGGGTGATACGGTGCGGATCTCCGGTTTTGTTGCGTTGTTGGACGTGGTTCCAATGACAATGTCTTTTTGAGCTTCGGATGTAGCGATGCGGGGCATGTAGAGGGCCTTGACCTTCTGGGTTTTGGTGACCACAAACAGACCACAGAAGGTCTCCATGGTGTTGGTGGTGTTGCTGCGGGTGGAGGATGTGACATTGGTCCAACGTTTGAGATCTTTTGGAGTTACAGTGGGGTGTTTGCCTTCTTCGACGCCTGCCAATGAGAGGAGGACTGGGTCCTTGAGGAAGAGGTGGGAGCAGTTGACGGATTCGGTCAAGTCGTCAGGGTTTTCGTTTGCCACTGTGTTTGTGTAAGAGAGAATTAATTTGTTAGTAATGATTTTTCTTTGCTCTCAAGTTTTATACTTTGTGCTCTTTGCGGTGCTTACGGCGTAAGCGTAGGTGATAGGCTAGAGCTTTTTGTTGGTTTCTTTTTGCCAAGAGGCACCAATGCTTTGCCATACTGTGAATTAGCATGGTTACACTGGTGGCCATGATGGCGATGATTGCTGCTACGACAAGTCGTATGGTGCAGTGTACAACCTGTCGGCTTCATTAACCCAGTTTTGGCAGTTGGCTGCTATGAGAAGAGCTGCCCTTACCGCTGCTGGTGTTTCAGGCAAATGACAAAAACAAACAGCTCAACAGGTGTTTGCACCGAGGGATGCCGTGCTTGTGCCCACCACCGTGGCAGTGTCTTGACACTAAAGCACTCTACGCCGAAAACACCACCCCCAGCAAACGCCCAAGGCACCACAAAGAGGCTAATGCCCGCAATGCGGGCGAAACGACAACTCTTTTAATAACCAAGCATTCAGCTGGTCTTATTTTACTTACTGGTGATAAAAAAACAGAAAGAAGGAAGTGAAATGCTAGCTGGATAGCTTGGAAGATGTTGCTGCGGCAACAGTTGAAAGAATTGTGAGCAAATGATGAAGAGATCGTGATCTCGTGTGTCTGCAGCTGCTTATTCTTGATTTCCAGCTATCTTGCGTGAAGGTACCGAAAAGTCTAAGAATTCTTAGCATTGGTGGTAGCGGATGATTACTCGCTTACTTGTCTTCTGTGTGGGAATAAGTATAGCTTCGCCATACCTCAGTAGTGCGCTACGTGTTGGGAGGAATTCCTCGAGCGGTGGCATTGGCAGCGGTCAGCACGTTCGGGTATCCTGATGGGTATCAGAAGAATGCTGAGCTCTTGGCGGGAAACCTAGAAGATTCTCCCGCAGTCTTGGGAAGAAGTCCCGCTGCTAGTACCTATGTAATGAGGTCATGTTTTTTATAGATGTGGGGGAGATTTTGCTGAGTCATTCTCTCTTCTTGTGCCGTCTCTCCCTTGGCACCTTGAAATACACTTGCATCCTTTCCAAAGCAAGTTCACAAAGATTTAGTAACAGATTCCTCTGTTGGGGCAAAAGTTTCATTCTCTAGCGGCGATAACCTTGGTTGTGAATGAACTGTGTCTGCATGGAGTGGAGCTACCCATCGGTTGATGCTGATAACTGAAAGTGGTGTGATAGAATTTTGGAAGAGAATTCACCAGAACAAGATCACACACTAATCTGACTTGCTTACATGTGACATGTATTTACCGAAGGACAAACATCTCATTTCTCAATGGGGAAAGAGGGCACTCAATGAGGAGTGTAAACAATCACTGAACTGAGGTGCAAAGAGGTTTGATGGGGACCAGACATGGAATATCGTTCAAGCGAGGAGAAGCTGAGGAAGATCTGTGGGTTGTAGAACTGAAGAGCGTTGATGGTGAAGGCCAGAAATTGAGAATCATTTAAGCAAGACATGTTTGTGTGGATAGAGAGACAAATATTATTTCTCTTTACACAGTTTTAATATAGCATTGGTTTTGCCCGACTCTAATAAATATGAATATGAAAACAACAATCCTGATCAACCCCAACAGTGCACCTTGTTCCAATCAAAGATCCTGGAATACCCTGATATTCTTGGAACTCTTGGCACTCTTACGCTTTAAAACGGAAGACCGGAGCACGCCACAGGGAGTATTCTCAATTATCTCCTTGTCTTCCTCCGGGCGATGCACCCAGTAGTATGCCATCTAAGACATACAGTTGGAAGAGTTAGAGAAGTACACATCCAAGAATGATCATCCTCATTTGGCGAACTTACCATACCCGTATCCTCGTGAGGCAGAATGTGACAGTGCATAACGTACTGAGAGAGAGTAATGAGGAGACATGTAACTTTGAATAAGATTTGCTCGGGACAATATCACTTACGACTCCTCCAAATCGATACGGGTAGAAACGAATGACAAGAGGATCTGGACGGTTTTCCATATTAGCAGGTGGCGCGAAAACAATGTCACGGTACTCGCCAATACGATAGACCTCGCCAGTGGGATCCAAATTGTTCATGAGCTGAAATGCATTGATGTGGTGGTGATAGACGTGGGGAATCCCATCTTTGTTTGCGTGGGAGGGTCCTGTGGCCGAAACCATATCGAATTCATAGTATTCGTTGGGACAGAATACCATAGTGGCTCCATTAAGTTTGTTCTCCACTGGATCTGGCATCCTGAAGATGCGACCGTTTATTCCGGCAAGGGGATTCGAAATGGCAACGTTGAATTCAACACGACTGGTGCCGAACATGTCTCCATGCCACACGTGGTTGTCCTTCACTTTGATCAGGTCAGGAAGATAAGTATCCCGTGGGAATTCTGCCTCGGACTTGACATCCGTATCATGGACGGCTCCGTTGTCCTCGACGATCATGGTGAGAACGTGCTGCCCCGGATCCATCCGAAATTCTCCAGGCGGCCCCAAAAAGTGAGTGTGCCTGTCCTCATTAACCGTTGTGAGGTGGAGGTGTCCCAGGGTGGAGCATCTGAAGACGACATCCTGACGAGTGCCTGGGGTGAACACCAGGGTCTCGAGAAAGAGGTAAGGAGTTTTATGAAAGATACCATCACGGGCGATGAGTTGCATGGAGCAATGCCCTCCGGTAACCTTGAGTTCGAGGGGAATGTTCCAACCGGCAACTGTAGATAAGAACAGTGTGAGAGACGGAAAAGAACAAGGATACGACACATTGATCTTCCAGTGAACTTACACGACATCCTCATGAGTTGATTTACTCCCTTCTTCAAAGTGACGATGGGTTTGTACTGGCCATTCACTGTAATGAAATCAACAACTTCGGTCGTATTGACCATTTGGGGAAAGATCGTCTGCAGTCCAGGAGAGATTTTAATATCCTGGGTAAAGTTATGCCCCATCTGGTACATCATCGCCATAGACTCCATATTCGTTCTAATGAACGCAGAACCCGAAATTGGTGTTATGGGACCAAAGTAAAAGTACTGTTATGAATGGAAACAGTAGCAGCAGATTGATGTCATTTCATGGGAAAGTACAAAAAGAACATGATGCTTCGTCATAAAACTTACCTGGAAGAAGGTTTGGATGGCGCCATCGTACAATTCTTTGAGCTCCGGAGCCAACTTGTAGTCATCGGCAGGTGCCACGTACAACTGACCGACCAGCCCACTGGACACCTGCAATGCACTAGCCCCATGATAGTGAGCATGATACCAGTGGGTGCCCATGAGATGGTAGTCAGGAATTTTGTAGTCGTACAACTTCCACCTCAGACTGTCTTCGACGCCGTCAAACTTGGGAGGAATGGATGCGACCACATTGTCCTCGACGGGGCTGACATGGAGGCCGTGCGTGTGTAGGTTGGTATTGTCAGGACAGTGCGGGACGTTCTTGGAACGCGCCGATTTCCCCTTCATTGGGCTGTTGTAGAGCACTCCATCGCTGTCTTTGTTTTCATAGAAGATGGCAGTGTCATAGCATCCCAGATCGGCCTGTGCCTGATTCCCTTCCAGCTCGTTCGTCACGTTGATGCGGCAGTAATGTCCGGGATGCATGATGATTGTGGGACCCGGCGTGTAGGGCTTGTCGTTGACGAAGTAAGCACGGGTGTTGAATGCCAGCACCCCATCTACATCCCACCTATGCTTCCTAAGGAACAGATCGATTTGTTCGTCCTTGCAATCGATTACTTCCATCGGCTTGAGCGGATTCCCGCCGATGGGAGAGACACGTCGACCCATCTAGATACAGTGGAGAGAAAAGAGGGAAGACAACGTGAGGTATCGGCTCAGTGGTACCAGTCATTTAGATTGTCACAAAAACAAACACTTACATCAGTGGGGGCTGCATCGCGGATCACCCTCGTCGCGACGGTGGCTGGGAAGGTGGCATGGAGGAAAGAAATGGCAGCAGTGTGAACCTTCATTGTGTTAATCGGAGAGCGAAAGGGGGAGAGGGATTGAAATTATTTATGAAATCATCCTGTTGATGGCATTTCATTTGACGGCAGGCTCTTGCATGTTGTACGATATCGTAGGTTCGGCGCCAACTGTGTCCAACTTTTAATGGGTGTGTGAAATCTTTCGGATCTTTTATACTTATTTTGAAGTTGAAGGTAATTTCGTTCAAAATATATTGTATTGTCTTTATTCTCGATTATGGATGAAGCGGACTTCCCCAATCTCTAACCTTTCGGATGTATTGAACCACTGCTTTGCTTACGTTACCAGTCTATAATTATTTTGAACCTCTATGATGTCAGCTATCTGCGTCATCTTT
>JALLAY010000828.1:0-12574 GCA_036939635.1 Cyclotella baltica
AATGACGACCCACATGGCCAATGCCGACGCTCCGCCCGCCATCACCATAGTTGCTACCCCTTGCCACAACCATACACCAATTATACTGCCTCTACGAAGCCGCTTGAATTTGAATCTAACTTCAGTGGTCAACTCCAATCTACTGTGTTGTAATTGGTGGCTACAACACACTGTTGAAGCAGTTATAGCAGGTTTTTAATTGTAGAATAGCAATCAATTTACATTCTATTTTAAAGGGCATGTTGACAGCTTCATTGTCATACCCGCCGTCTTGACATGAAGGAGCCCCCGTTAATAATTTGGTTGCAGTAGATGAAATGCAATTTCACGCCCGTCATTTATCTCAGTGCATCTCACGAATTGAAAAGAAACAAGAAATAATAATGCACACATTGAAGTGAGGACAGCTACTCAATTTGTATGGTCAATCTTCCAAAAGCTACTTGAATCATCCACATCTCACCATGAACAAGCCATGACTATACCACCCCAGGAATTTGATGAAGGTGGATAAAATCCAGAGGTAATGGTGTATGAAGAAGATAAGTGGAATGCTTCTTGAACTTTGAAAACAATTCACAAATCAAAAACTTGGATGGGAAGTATCATATTAAATAAACAAAATCAATAACAATAACCATTAGTCACAGAAGGATTAGATCACATGAAACCTTGTTATGTATGGTGCTTGTTGTAGTAGGGTACAAAGATGCAACTGAATCGCCGTTGGGACTTTGTACTGTTCTTTGTCTTTGGGATTATCAATGTCTGTTTCGGTCAGTCCTTGACTAATAACGTCATTGACACACCCCTCCAATGCAGTCGTGGTTGCTTTCAGTACAATAGCTGAATTTGACAAAAGACAGGGTTTATAAATGATGTTATTGGAGATCAAATCTCAAAGAACGAAAAGGATTTGTTTGGAAACTTTTGTCTTGTTGATGGTGCGTCCAATACAGTCTGAGTGAGGATATCCAAGACAAAAATTAACACAAACACAGACTAATCATGGGCTACTGACCACAGTTTCCTCTAGAATGTTCGTATGATGTACGAATAGAAGAAGATAGTGGAGCTACTTTACGGCTTTTTAACACTGTGGATAGAATCTTAATAAGCAGTTTTGAGCAAGGAGCAACAGCGAAGCAAGATGCATTTATTTGTGTACAGATCTAAGAGTCTGACTAAGAAAACGTTACATTGCATTACATTACACCAGTCAAAATCTTGTTTCCAAGTATCCACTTTTGGAAATAAACTATAACACAATCTTCTCGAATTGTCTTTTGTTCTGGATCTTTTACCAAACGCTTTTCCATGATACTGCAAGACTTTGTGCTGCGTCCGTTGACATTATGGAACTAGGAAGTGTAGAATGAGCACCAAAACTGATCTAGATAAAACCACAACCTTGCATTGGAAACTGTTGTATCACAGCTAAAAGTTTGTGTCATTTTTGTCAAACCGGTTATAAAAGGAATGAGAAACTTCAACAAATATGTTAAGGTTTATGAAAAAGGTAAATCTGATAGATAAAGATGCAAATCCAGAGCCAGCAGATAAATACTCCAAGCATCTTAATTCATTTCAATCATAGCATAAGCCACTAAAGGCACAGAACGGTTGGGTTTCATTGAAGCAGCAGAAGACCCAACACAAATCTTTATTAGCAGGCTCCCACTTTGGTCAAAAACGAATAGGGCTCTTGTTTGCTGTGCATCTCACATCAAATCAGACCAAACCAAAGGCTTCACCTACTGGAGCACAAACTTTGCTAACAATATTCTCGTTTTGTAACTCCAAAAAGCCTTAAAACATCACAAATCTGCTAGCAACTGCATGTCTCCTCACCATCATCCCCTCTTCCACTTCCTCATCAACATTCTGGTTCATCATAATAGCATACCTCATCCATGCATCTCTTCGACACTTTTGAATCCTCCCCTTCACCATTTCATCCTCTACCAATTCCTCGTAACTCAATGGATTGCCTGTTAATGGATCAGTCTCAAATAAGGTTAAATATCTCAACACTGCCAGACGTTCATAGGTTTTACCATCAGGAGTCATGACAGGATCAGTCATTATCGTTTTAGTAATGGGGCAAAAGAAGTAAGTCGGTATAACTGAAGAATTGATAGACGAAGCAGCATCTTGATTGTGTGATGGAAACTTTGTGGATTTACGCTTTGATTGAAATTCCTCCATTTCTTCAAGAGTTGTAATATGTCCCGGTGGAAAATCTACTTCATCGCATTCTACTGATTCGCAACCATCAGATTCTTGGCTGGGGTCCATCGAACTGGTGGAGTATACCTCTGATTGAGCAGATTCATAATAAGAGCATGAAGTCTCTGTTTCGATACCACCATTAGAGTATATATCCAGATCATTACTCGTGTATTGATCGGAAGAATCATCGCTTTCGTCGTCACTGTCTGCAGCGCTGCATGAACTGGCTGTGCTAATATCATCATAGGAGTGGTCATGCTCAATACTACGAGGTGGTTCAATCGAAGAACAAAAACTATTCGTATAATATTCTGTTCTATCACTTCGTCTAAAGATTGTATCCTGTTTTAATAAAAATCCCTCATGATCAGTTCTAATTGAAATATCATTGGATTCGCCACGGCCCTTTCGTTCATATTCCACGTCATCCGTTCTAACAGAGGAATCTCTCGATAGACTACAGCGGGAATATTCTCCCTTTTCCAATATCTCTTGGCAATTATGAGCATGATCCGATCGATAAGATAAATTATCTGCAAAGTCATCGTGGTGAATGCTTTCAGCGCGATATGATTTAACCGGGAAATCGATTACATCGTAGTTGCAATTACCTTGGGCATGATCAGAACGGATGGATGCGTCGAGTGCATCAGCATAGATGGTCGATGCGGGAGAGGATGGGTTGAATTCAGGAGATTTATTCATCGTTGGCGATGCGGCTTCGTGTTGATGATTCATCGGATGCAGATTCCTCGAGAGGGCCGTGGATTGATAAAAAGGTTCGGTTGAAACCTTTTCAGCCGGTCTGTTTCAGATGCGAATTGCATTGAGTTATTTTCTTGGCTCGGGCGTCTTGAATTCGTCCTCCTTCATTTCATTCAACTCCATCATCCTACTATCTCTCTCCAATGAAATCGGTTGACCTCTAACCTCTGACCTCCTCTGATAACGATAACGACAACGATACCTCTGAGTCTCCAAGCGAACAGACACACCACACGTGGCGTACCAACACATTCTTTCAGAAGCCCATTGCGAAATCTAAACTTTCTTACCCGATGCTAAGTTGATTGCGCCATTCATGAAATTATTTTCGTACATTGGATACGAATTTCGATATCTTTGTGAAATCAGATAAGCGTATCGTCTGTTTATAGTCATTTTATGGTATCTTATCGACAACTAAAAATCTAGCAAATAAACCCGCCAACCAGTAAAAGCCTCGAAGGTATCGTAGGTTGTGATGTGTGAATGCTTCCACCGCTAAAACCTAAACCTGCATTGATATGGATTGGGTGGCTGTTAATCATGATCGCAAATCCCTTCCAAATTCTGCCACTAATATCTCTTTTACAAAGCCCAATCGATCCTTCCCTGCTGTCCTCTCATGCTGCCTCAAAGTATAATGACATCGCTCCAGCTGTTGAGCGCCTGAATGGAGCATCAAGTTATGACTGGAATTTACCAAATGGAAACATTCATTTTCATACACCGTTGCTTTTGAACGCGGATCTAGGCGATTCGAAAACTGAGCTGCTTACATTATCAAACCCCGTATTCCTTGGAAGGTAGGCGGCTGTTCTTCATCGAACATTAATCTTTTGAATAAACACTGACAGATGATAATAATTTCAACAGTGGCGGGAGTGGGGCTGTATTTTCGTTCACCACCAATACACCCAACAAAAACATCCCAACAAACAATTTGGCAATCAAAGTAAGCTGGAAAGCAAGTCGATCTACTGTAGAAAATGAGTGCAGTATATTACAAACTTTGGGTCGTCAAAATGTCCCGCATATCGAACAGTGCATCAGTCAAACTCCATACTCTGACGATAGAGTAATGATTGCTTTGATTCCAGTGGCATCGTCAAAAAGAACATCTAGTGTATCGGATCTATCGGTATTGGCTCAGGAGAATGCAGTAAGGCAAGTTATTGAAACAATGGTTGCCATGCTGCTTGCCAATGTCATCACGGTGGATGTCCAACCCTTAATTTCAGAGACTGGAGAGGTACTGTTTATTGATTTTACAGAAGCAAAAACTTTAAGTGTGCCTGTCTCATCCAGTGACTTGACGGGGGTGGTTGGATTTTGCAATGAGATGATTGCTCTGATTCCTGAATCATTGAGAGAGAATGCTAATACTTATTTGAAGATGATGCTGAAGGATTTAAATGGCAGCGGCATGATGTTGCAAAGTGAAGTTTATGATGTTCTTGAAAGTATTTGGCTTGGTTAGAACTAGCTGAAGTTCTTTTCATACACATTGCTGCAATGTTCAGATAGTACCACAGCAGATTGCATTGGCCAAACATTCTTCTCTTCTCATGATACTCAAAAGTAGCACCCATCAATAGCAAACAAAAATAACCATCAAAATCCTCACTTCTTCTCATCCACCAACTTATCAACAGTCCCCTTAACAACACCCCCAACCCTCTCACTCAACCTATACTCCTCATTCAAATCCAAAACCTTATCCACACTAATCTCAACCAAATCACCCACCGAACCCAAAACTGTCTCTGCTCCCTTGACAAAATCATAATCATCATTCAATTCTTCCACCTTTTTCGCTGCCGCACCCAAAGTGCTTTCAACCGTAACCAAAGCCGATCCACCCTCGGTAGCTTTCACCTTGTCAACCACCCCCTCCAACAATTTAAACGTGGTATCTACTACTTTATTCTCTTTTTCGAATTTGGCAATGAAGTTGTACATCAAAAGTGCCGTCTGGGAGGCAGTGTCGACAATCTTTTTAGGACTGGTGTCTTTGGTGGTTTCATCGTCTTTACGTGAGAGGTAATTGGTGGTTGCGGCGAGGAGGGCAGAGATGATGGGGCCGCCTAGGAGAAAACCGGCAGTGGCACCGATTAGACCTGCGGTGAATTGGACGGAGGATTCATTGATGGGGACTATCGCTAGTTGGCGTGGGACTGTGAACGATGTTTTTGGGAGGGGGGCTCGGGGTGCAGGTGGTGGTGGTACTGGTGCTGGTGCTGGTGGTGGGACTACTGCTGGTGGAGGTGGTGTTACTGCAACTGGTTCTGATTTGGGTTTTTCTACTTCTACCGTTTCGGTTTTGACGTATGGATTCTTTTTGGCAATCATTGCTGATGTATCTTCGAGATATTTTACATTGAAAGCTTCAAAGTCTCCCGGTTTGCCGGCTGCTTCGTATGCAAGTCTAGCTGCAGCTTCGTAATCAACCGATGGTCCGACTGCTGCTGGTGCTGGTGGTTCTGGAGCTACTGGTTCAGTTTTTTGTGTCGTCTCAGCTTTAACTTCTTTCACAACATATGGATTCTTCGTTGCCATCAATGCACTCGTCTCTTCAAGATATTTCAACTTAAAGTCCTCAAAATCACCCGACGCACCGGCAGCCTCGTAGGCCAATCGAGCTGCGGCATCGTAATCTACAGATGGTCCGGCAGCAACAACTGACGTTGTTTCTTCAATTGACGGTTGGATTGACCTCTTTAATCTGGCTTCGAGGAGTGATCGTTGAAATGTTTCCGTTGCTTGAAGTGGTGAAAGGCGCGTTGTTCGGGTGTTATGTTGCTGGACGAATGCCGACGAGGATGTCGATAGGAGGAGGAGTGTTAGTAGTGTGTTGGTTGAGATGGATGCCGTCATGGTTGTCGATGATGTTTGATTGTTGTGAAGTGAGCCGTTGCAGAATCCTTTTTCATCCATCACCCAACATCATTCACCCATCAACTTTTTGTGGTTCTGTCGTTGGTGTCATTGAACTTCAAAGATCGCGGTTGGCGATTCATAAATCAAATTGCCTGCTTTTTAGCCTACAAATTTAATCGCTAAGATATCAAACGGATTTCCCGCCAAAACTTGGAAAGATCCAAGACATCACATCCGCCATCAAACAAGACTCTCACATACAGAGACGACTCACGACGATGGCGACGGCGACAAACCGAAACATAAAAAATCATGACCAACAACGAAAACAAATCAGCCTCACAACAAACCGAACGTCCATCCAAACAACCCAAAACAATGCTCCCCCAAGCACCCGACAACGAATGGCCCGAAGCCTGGCTCATGCCCGATGGAGAATGCGAGAATCAAAAGGCACCGAATCGATGCGAACCCAATGTAGTCGTTGGGGTGAAAGAGTTGAGAGATTTGGGTATCAAGTGAGTGCACGGTGCTGCTTTGGGCTTGTCTTGTGGGTTCAATGTCGTTAATTAACACTACTAATATATTTACAATCTTGTGTGTATAGCTACTGGAAACTAAACGCCGGAGCGTACGAATATCCCGCCATCTCCGTCCCATGGGATCCTTCCGATGCCGTCGATCCACAATTGACTCAATTGCGTGATGATCGGGGATATTCGTATGCTGATATCATTACCGTTCATCCTGATAAGCTTCCTGATTATGACAACAAGGTAAGATGTAGTCGTGGTGAGGCTGTGGTGCGTTAATTTGTACTTATGGTACAATATTCTTTAAAATCTTTTGGAACCAAGGTCAAAGCATTCTTCGAAGAGCACATCCACGACGCCGAAGAAATCCGCTACGTCCTCTCCGGGTCGGGATATTTCGACGTCCGTAACAAAACCGATCAATGGGTACGCGTTCACGTGAAACCCGGTGATCTCATGACCTTGCCCGAGGGAATTTATCATCGTTTTACCGTGGACGAAGAGGATTGTATTCATGCCATGAGGTTGTTCAAGGGTCAACCGATTTGGACTCCGTTTAATAGGCCGCAGGAGGAGCATGAGAGTAGGATTAAGTACGTTAAGGAGTTTTTGGAGGAGAAGAAGGAGGATGCTTAAGTTTATTCGAGGTATGGAGTGTTGGTGAGCTGTGTTTGTTTTATTTTGGGGTGTGGATTCAGTTTCATTTATACTTTAGTGAAGGAGGGGGGTGCAGCGAGAGATGATGAGTGTGTTGGGTGTTTTGAAAATGTGTTTCAGTTCATTTTATTAGAACTGGACGTCTTCATGAGTTAATGATTTAATGTCAACTACCTAAGAAATGTATTTCACTTAAGGTAGCCTGCTAGGGTATATTCTAGGAAAGAAAAATGCTGATGTTTCTTTGCCACTTGTGGTGCATTACACAGAAGACCCGCCTCATCCAGCATGTCATCATTCTACCTTAAGACAGTGTCATTAGGCTTGTTGTGAATTATATAAGGTGCAGACAATTTCATTGATATCCCCGAGCCTTTTCAAATGCACAAATATGGCCAAATTCATCCTGAGATGTTCATTACATGCAATATGTGTATCAGCTAGGAATGAGACATGGTGTGTTTAATGTTAATGTCTATATCATTGGTGTATGTAGGCAGTTCTTTAGTTCAAATTCAACCAATCAAATAGAGATTATGCGTGGCCCAACAAACAGTTACCAGCTCAAAACACCATATGGTTTGGAAATTGTTTCAATAAACTAACCTAGTTAAAATCAATATGATTTCAGACAACACAATGGCGGCAACAAGATTAATATCAACATGAACAGAAGTTGTTAACATTAGCTGCAGGAACAAGAAGAAGAATAACAGCTACTTGACAGTGATGTTGTTTGCAGCATCAATAATAACGTAGAAGTTCAACGAAAATGACAAACACAACAACAATGATGACAGTAATGCCGATAATAAAGACATCTTGACAACAGTACCAGTTTCATTTTAAATTTGCAAGGTCCTAGCAAGGGATTAAACATTACCTCACCATGTTTTTATTTCTCTATAGCAGCAACCAAAGCCACATAAATAGGAGCAATAGTAGCACAGTATTTCTATTTAATCCAACCACAACCCATCAGTTTCAGCCTTATGTAATAATTTTTTCACGCTTCACTGAAAAACTCATCACAAAAACTATCAATACAAAAGAAAATGAACAAAATGAGCTATTTCTGTCCTATTTCTATTATCTCCTTCCTTTAAACACCACACCCGAAACTTTAACAAGCAGATTCAATAGTTGTCTACCTTAACATCAGTAGTGGAGATGAGACAATAATAACAACAATAGTTGCATAACAAAGATCAGCAAAAGCAGCAGCAGCAGCAAAGGAATACCAAAAAAGAAACGGAAATAATAATAACATATACACCTCATGAAGTAAAATTACAGCAACAGCAGTAACACCAATCAGCAAGAACAATATCAGCTAATACTAAAGCAACAACAACAACTGTATCAGCAATGATAGTATTAGCATTCACATTCACAACAACAGGAGCAGCAAAATATCATGGGCAGCATCAATAGCAGTGCCAAGGATAAGAACGAAGACTACTACAAGACGAGGCTGATACCATCACTGAAAAGAACAAGAACAACAAAAATGACGACAAAGTCAATATCAACGACAACAATGGCAGTGATGCAAAAAAACAGACAAGGGTAACATGTGCAACATCAGCAATACCAGCATAATCAACACACAAGAAACTGATAAGGCTAATATTAATTTGCATTCTGGTATTTTTCTTTCATATCTTGTTGCCGTTCAATTATGACAATGACATCATGACAACATAAACATGTTCGATGTTATTGTCCTACTATTCTGATGCAATTTATGTATCCACGAGTGTTCATTCACTAAAAGCAGCATTCATGAAGTACGTGGGGTAAGAGTAATAAAAGTAACAACTAATGTGCAGCTACATATATATCCTCCACAGTGCTCAGAAAAAATTGTTACTTATTTAAAGATTTGAGATGCAGTGAACATTTTTATGAACATTTTGCCTGGATTTTACTGCAATATGTAAAGGCAAAACATGCACTCGAGTAATGTGTACTACTGTTTTCTAGATCAAAATGGACTCAGAACTAACAACCACAATAGTCTAGATTTACATTAACATTTTCTGTCAAATGCATCCTCTACTTTTATTGCTTTATCAACTCCATTGACATTTCCCACAATGGTTTCTCGATATCCTCGTGAGAAGCCATCATTTCTTCATTAACTTTACCGTCCTGATAAAAACCGCCATTCAGCAACTCACTTTTCTCCTGCGCAGTAGCAAACACAATATTCTGCGCTCCCTGAACAGCACTACGTTGAAACAATCTCATCATTGATCCAAACACGATTCTTTTGTATGCTGGCATTTCCACGTATCTTCCAAGTTGAGATTTGCAAAATCCTGGGCAGACTGCATAAGTTGTAACATTGGTTCCCTCCAATTCCTTAGCCAGATAACGACAAGTTAATCCATTCATTAGTTTGCTATCGCAATAGCCGCTAGGAGCAAAGGATTTTTCATCCTGATTTCTACCATCTTTTACAAAATTCTTTGAGTTCATATCAATTTTGCCCATTTTACTCAAGCTAGAAGACACCCACACCACACGACTCTCCATCCCACTATTTTTGAGCAGAGGCAATAGCTCATGCACTAATGCAAAATGTCCTAAATGATTCACACCAAAATGAATCTCATAACCATCTTTTGTTTTTAATTGTTTCTCCATTGGTACCCAAACACCCGCATTGCAAATCAAGGAGTAAATGTTGTTATTCTTTGGTTTCAACTCTGATGCAAAGTTACGTACTGATTCTAAAGAGGACAAGTCCAATTTCAAACACGACACATCCTCATTATTAGTAGCAGATCGGATGCGAGTAGCAGCCTTCTCCGCAGATGCGTCATCACTACAAGCGAGAATGATGGAAGCACCACGTGAGGCTAAATCAAGTGCCGTTTCGTATCCTAAACCTACATTTCCTCCTGTGATTATGACGGTGTGCTTTTTGGTCAGAGAAATTGGATGAGTTATGGATGAGGAGGTTAGCCAGTTCTTGGAGATGCGACGACGGAAGAGGTAGATGCCTGTGGCGAAGAAGGCGGAGGTGCCGCCGAAGATGGTTAGGGCGCCCATTGTTATTGTTCTTTCATTATTTGTTTGATGCCCGTATCGTATCTTTTCATGCTTATGTTCATTTACGTACGATGTCTTTATATCTTTTTCAAACTTTATAGTTTAAAGGTAATCTGTTATTCGACCCCCAGCGTCGCTTATTTCCATTTTCAGCATCGGGTCAGATCGGGTCGTCTTCACCATGGCCGAACCAACCCAACCAAACGCCATTATCACACTCGAACTCTCCTCCATCAAAGAATTACCCAGCGCCCAACAGCGAATGTACGAGCTCGCAGTCACTCGAGTTTATATTGACCATGAAAATGAAGACACAACACAATCTGCAACAAATGAGGCATCCAAATCTGTCTCATTCCCCGTGGAAGCCACGCATCCTAAATCTGGGGGGCTGGACACTCCATCTGTATTAATAAGCATATCAAAAGCATTGAAACTAAGCAATGGAAAATTGATAATAAGAGAATGGAAACACGGTGCATGTTGGTGGAATTGCAATACGAACAATTTTGACTTGATGTCCAGTACTCGTGGCTCTCGTCAAAATATGTTCAACAGAAAAGACGCAAGAAATGTAATTTTGCAAATGGCACGAGCGGAAATTGAAGGATATAGACTTGCAAGTTTGGCATTAAGTGAATGTCGTGAGAATAAGACTCCTCATGTAGCTCAAGTTTTATATTTTTCTCATGATGACGGACATCCTGTTCCTTTGAGATTTAATGGTTCAAGTGCTGCAAATTGTTTAGAAAGCCATGACTTTGTGGATCCCTGGGCTATACTTTCTTACTTTGATGGTACTTCGACGCAGTCTCAAGACAAAATATGCAATCACTTTCCAACTACCATGATTAAAACTCGTCATGAGTTTGGATTTGACGAGCCCCATCCGCGACATGGACGCGTCCCTATTGATGAATGTTTGGATTATGCCATGATGATATTGCGTGATGTTGTGTTTCCCTTGCAGAAGTACTTCTTTTTTAGCTTTTGGCAGACCGACAACAATAATTATTTGAGAGAGAATTTGGGTTCTATTGCTTGTGTTCGTCTCAGACAAGACGAAGAAATGTCTGAGTTGGATCAAAAGCCTAGATCATTTGAATATC
Organism: Cyclotella baltica; assembly: GCA_036939635.1. Taxonomy (NCBI): domain Eukaryota; phylum Bacillariophyta; class Thalassiosirophyceae; order Thalassiosirales; family Thalassiosiraceae; genus Cyclotella; species Cyclotella baltica. The sequence goes on from JALLAY010000828.1 coordinate 11,234, forward strand.
TCGACATGATCTCTATTTATGACCATGTACTGGATACACTATCCAATACTCCAACAATATGCAATGCAGATGATGAAAAGACAATATTAATGTTACAAATGCTCAAAAAATGTGTTGCAACCTTGCGTGATGAGTGGAATCAATCCAGCAACACTGCTCATCTTCCACCAGTATTGTGTCATATGGACTTACAGCCACAAAATCTAGCATTTCGACACAATGAATCGTCTGAGACACCAAGTTGCAGCAGTGGGCACGAAACTAAGAAATGTCAAGTGGCAGCAGTTATGGATTGGGAAGAAGCATGCTACGCTGATCCTCGGTTTGAATTTATTTTGATATGTCGAAAGGTGCTGGCAAATCGTGACCAAGCTGATAAGTTATGGCAATTTTATTCTAAACAAGTGAAGGTTTGGGAAAAAGAATTAACGAGTCGGCAGGAGAAGCCTATGAGCTGGGATGTTGGACCTATAGAACCGTGGCTGAAACTTGAATGTGTACATAGCTTGTGCACTTTAGTCATTCAGTTGTTGTATAGTGACTGTGGCGGGAGGAGTCCTTGGGAATCCAAAATGGATTTACTTGGAAAAATTAATAGAGAAAGAAAGAGATTGGTTGTGATGGGATGGTTCTTTTGTGATTTAAAACTGTAACACAAGGATTGACAAATATAAGATAGTTTCTCCTTCTAGACATGTTAGCTTTGAGCTCAGGACACAAGACTAGTACCGCCTGCCTGTTCTCAAACCAACTCCCTCATCCCTGGGCTGGTCATTCAGGCTCACACCCTTATTATTTGGCGTTAGCTTGCATTAGCATTGTCAGTGTTATCTGCTTTCTCATTACATGTTTCAAACATGTGATATTGGAGTTTGTGTATGCAATGTAGACCCAAATTGTAGACATGTAAACAAATTTTAGGGTAGGCCAAGAATGTCTGAGGTTAAACCTTGATACATCATCATGTAGATAATAAGTCAAAACTACTTGAGGGAATATATCATCCTTTATGCTTATAAACTGTAAAAATGTTTCGAACTCTCTTGATTTAACGGTGGTTTGATTAACACACAATCTGGAAATTTATGGGCTTATGAATCAACTACTTTCTATGAAAAGTCAACAGAAATATCAGTCCTGGTCCTGATAATCTATTGTGATGAACTCTCTTTGGAATTCTTCTTTATACTCTTAGAATTTTCATGCGACCCAAGGGAGTGACATAAGAATTTTTTGACCACATGTTGTAAAATAGGATTCGTGCTCTAATATTTTGTCACCTTATGCAAGGGACTGACATAGAAAGAGGACCAGACCTCATGTTAAAGAGGTAAAGAGGGT
>JALLAY010000829.1:0-12554 GCA_036939635.1 Cyclotella baltica
TCATTTTTAGTTCTGGACTCGTTTATTTTTGTAATCAGGAGGATCAGAGCTTTCATAAAAGTATAGGTTTGCCTAGGCTATCTCTGAAAATCGATCATATTGAAATTTTGGCCCTTAAGTGGATGACCTGATCTCCTGGTTGCCCTAGACTTCACGGATTGATTGGATCACAGCAGAGCAACCTATTTGATCTTCCATACTTTGGCATTGTTTAACAAAGTAAGTGAACAACTATTCTGCAGGCACTGAGTGTGAGGTGACGGACGACAAACAAACGTCATTATGGTAATGTTGCAACATTAATTCAACTATCTAAATATGGGGGAATTGTGCTTGTGTGCTTTCAAAATAATGCACATGTCATATCTTGAAATGCCGTAGGCCAGTAACGATGGATACTTGTCCTATTAAATGCAACAGGCAACGTATACACATGGCAAGTGGTAGCAATTGAACATGTGGCATCTTCCACATGAAACTTTGTCCCCGTCCCACATATACACAAACTAAAAGAAGAGAACATGAATCCTCTGTTTCGCAAAGACAACAAAGGGTACAACATTAGATACCATCCGTAGAATGTATGCAGAGAACAGTTTCGAAGGGCGCCTTGGATATCGTTGACATGATCTCACACTCTTCTCATGTTCAGATATCAATACACAAGTGGTAGTAGAAAGTGGTGGTGGACTGAAATGCAACATATTCAACACAAAGTATCAGTGCTTCTGGGATCAGAGATAGTAAATTGTGTGGCATGACTTTACAATATGATGCACCAATCTGTCACAAATGATGGCTTCTTTGCCCTTCCAATATTGTGATCATTATATTCTTCTGCTACCTTCAGAAAATTGGTCCACGTGCCAGAGTTAGCTCATCTGACTTTTGAGTCAAGGGATACCATTGATGGCAGCATAACTATCTGCAAATACTCTTCCAATCCTTCACAATAATCATGTCTGATTCTCAGCGTTGGATCTTTTGGGTGGTGCAGCATTAGAATGCCATGATCTACATTTCAATCGAAGAATGCACCATCAGTGGTTGGTGCAAACGGATTCAATTCGATTATCTTCCATTCTGCATTTGGGGTCAACCTTACAACATCCAAGGTGTGTGATTGAGCTGGGACAGAGCTGTGTACTTTCATCCAATAACCAACAATTTCTTGTAACAACTGCTTCTCATCAATATTATTAAGAATGGGGAATAAACAGTAGTGATTATACTGGGAGATGACAGTGATGCAATTCTCGTGCACAAACACGCGGAACTCCCATTCACCATCACCACAGGGCCCTGTCCATCACGCAGGTTTTTTCAGTGCTCATTTTTATTTTCTGTAGGTGTGGGGCAGTGTAACTAGAATGGGTTGATACCTCCGGTTTCCCGTACCTGTTTTTATCATGTTCTATTAGTTGTTATCCTACAGTTGATATTTATAGCTGGACTTTTGGGCAGGAGGGTTAGGCTTGCCTGCCTTGGTTGCCGTGGGGATAATATCTTCAACAAGTTCATCATCAGTTGTACTTACCGGACACTGTAACCAACCCAAATCACACACATGGCGAATTGAAAAACTATTCTATTTGGTTGTTGGTGAGAGGGACACAGCATTCCGGGGTGGTGGTGATGCCTTTTTGGCAAAATATTTGTGATGCTGCTCAAGTGGGATTCTCAATGATAACTCTGTCAAAAAATGGAGTTAGAAGCTCATTGCCATATCCCTTTGATGTGAGAATCTCACACCTGGCCAATCCAAAAACTACTCCATTTGGTTGTTAGTGAGGTGGTGGTGATGTCGCATTGGCAAGATGTTTGTGATGCTGCTCAAGTGGGCTTCTCAGTGCCAAAAATGGAATTAGAAGCTCATTGCAATATCCACTTGATGTGGGGATACAAGTGTTCATCCGCTGGTATCATTTATACTGAGTGAGGCATTGAAGGATGTGACTAGAAAACAAGTTGATACATACAGTACTTTTCTTTGATTGCAAGGATGAATGAATCATCTTGGTGGGTATTGTTCTATGCAAACTAGTTCAATTAATTACTTGGCCAAAGGTGTTTCCATTTCAGAAATCTTTCAAAATTTTTACCTCAACACAATTCATCTAACAACGAATGAAGAGCAATTGTAACAGAAGAACTCCCCTTCCCAGCACTGTATTTCTTCTCTGCAACCATCTTTTCAAGAACATTCCGTCCATAAGCCATTAGATGCTTCTTACACTTTTCACTATTCGATACAAGGCATTCCAACGTCTTACAAGATATGATCAATAGTTCTATTGATTCAGAGTGCCGGTCCATACAGGTGATAATGGCAGCTATGCCTTCCATGGCATCGCTAGCAAGCTTGTTGTCCTCCCGCACCACCGTACGTATGAAGCATGCTCCGGCAATAATTAGGTCTATAGATGAGGTGTTTGAACTCATGACGTCAATTACTGCAGCGATCCCTCCATTGCTTGCAATTTGTGACAGACAACCATTCACAGTGCATAGGCTGGAAAGAATGTTTATGGCCTCATCCAGCACTTTAAGGTCGTGTGGATGGACCAAGACGAGGCAAATTGTTGCATCCACGACACCGTATGATATGGCAAGCTTCTTATTTGCATCGGAGGATTCAATTGTGGCGTAAAGAGCTTTACATGCAGCTTCCTGGAGTACCGATGACTCTGATAACATTTGCATTGCCTTTACAATGCAGTGTAGGCCACCATCGGAGCAGATTTGAACCTTTGCCTCTGGACTAAAACTAGCCAATTTCCAAAATAGGTTACATGAACTCTCTTGGAGTTCGACACTACTGGTATGGACGCTCATGGCGTCTGCGATAAATTCTACGAATCCCACGTTCAATATAACTGGCAAAATAGATTCTTCCAAAGATAGATTCTGCAGGATGTAAATGGCGTTGGTTTCAAGCAAAAGATTGGGTGCATGAAGCTGAAGTATTTCTATAAGTGTGTCAAAAAATCCTTGTGTCGTAATCATTGCCATTTGGCATTCCTCGTTTGGAGACAACTTGCACAGAACCGAGCAAGCCACTTCCTGAATATACTTGACGTTGGTATGGCAGCACATAGCCGAGAGGATTATATCTATACCAGACTGAAATTTGCATGTGTCGGACATTTCTATGCTAATGTTGTCCAATGCACGTAAAGAGTCACTTTGAATAGCCTCACTGTCTGGAAACGCCTTCATACTAAACCACAGAGCGTTTATCCCATCTTCGGCAACCAATCTTTTTCTTATATTTGGTGAGACTGATAGATTAGCAAGTGCAGTACATGCAGCCGAGATTACATATTCCGAGTGTCCAAAAGCATGTATCTCCTTGCAAAGAACAAGAATGACGTCAAAGTTATCGGTGTGATTTGATTGAAGCATTGCTAAATTGGCCAGTATACCACAGATGGATTCATGAAAAGAAGCAGTATCTTCCGACCTTGGGACTTCCCACATTGCCATCATGAGATAGTTGATAATCTGCTCAGTTTTACCTGATAGCACCGACAGTGACTCATGCGTGGAGGTAACACACCATAGGAGTTGACATATCATTTCTCTCGATTCAAGGGTTGTAGATCTATCACTAAGCACTTCAAATATTCCCTCGTTATCTTTCAAGTTCTTCGCCACCTCGCACTTCATTTCATCGTCAAGACACAAAACATTAAGCGTATCCATTGACATTCCAAAAACACAGGGATCTCCACTAACACAATGTAAATTGTTCAAAATAACATTCACCGCACACTCAAAATGCTCCACGGGCAACACTGCAATAAACCTCCAAATCAAATCCATCCCCATATTCATAATCTTGTCATCATCACAATGACTTTCCATAGCACAAACCACCTTCTGCACAATCCCAAGATGCACAACCTTACTAAAAGCCACACATTTCATCTCCTCATCATCTCCATGATAAAAAACCAACCCCCAAAGAGCATGGAATAAAGCCACGATAGCTTTAGCATCATTTTCATGCCTCCATAATGAATCAGATAATAATTCAAATCCATTCGAGGAGATAATTTGTCTTCGTGCAATTTGTCCTGTTTCACCATCGGTTGATAAGAGGAATAACGTTTGAAAGGCACGTTCGGTGACATTTTGTGTGGGGTACATTTCTATGCATTTGAGTACTAGGGGGATGTCTTTTATGGTTGGTTGAGGTTGGGATGTGGTGCTTCGCGTTTCGTTGTTGGGTTCGTTGGTGTGGTGTTGGATGTGAGGAGATTCCATATGAATATCAGGAGAAGATTTGTGGATATATGCAGAATCTCTGGAGTTGTGTTTGGTGGACAGACTCATTTGAAATGGCATATGTCCCGGGGGGTGCTGTCTGCCAAACTGCTTGTTGGATGATTCGTGATGGGAATCTTGGCCATTGTATGATTGGGACGTTTGACTTTCACGCAGTGTCCCCATGTGTTTCAGAGTTGTTTGATTTGGCGGTGGGAGGCTTCTTGATGGAGATCTGGAAACCTCTCTTTCTCTTCTTTCAACATTGTGACTATAAGGTTCAACTCTGTTGGCAAACTGGTTCCTACTGTTTTGAAGCAATGGAGGTCCCTTTTCGTCGGCAATGTATTCAACAGTTGCTCTGTCATCATTCAAATCCTTTGCTAGAAACCTTTCTGCATTTTTGTGTGGGATGTAATTCATTCTCCCACGGTAATTCATTCTGCCACGAGAAATCATATTGCCATCATGAGAACCATTTAACTTGGCCTGTTGTACGTCACCATCATCACCACCCACGTGCCTAATCACCCCATCTCTTCCCCTCATCCTCCCCCGCTCAATCCTACTACCACCATCCGTCTTCTCCTCCGTAAGCGTATCCATTGAAGCCGTAAACTCCTGCCCCATCAAATGCGTCGTGGGGGTGAACAAACTCGATGACGTCGAGGTCTGCTGACTGCTTTCTAGTGACGGACGCAAGGGCAGAGGTCGTTTGTGTTCGAGTAAAGCACGATCCATTGTGATTTCCGAAATGATTGTCATGTTGTCGTCTTGGTGGTCGTCGAGGCTGTGAGAGGATGTGGGGACCATTAGTGTGCTGGGTATTTGTGATGGCGTTTTGGGGAGTGGTGGTGTGTGTTGGCGTTCGGCTGGACGGCAGCTGGGACATGATTTGCCGTAGTCAAAGTGTTTTCCTAGGAGGGAGGCGAATTTGCTGGATTTGCGATTGCAATTTGGGCAAGTGGAGGTGCGTCTTTTGGTAGGATCTGATGAATTTATCATGTTGCTCGTTTTTTAGTGCATTGATTTTGTGAAGTCGCCTATCATAATATTATGCGTAAGTTGTGGGTGAAGAAGGTCAGTGATCTTGGTCATGTTCGGGTTTTGGCGTTCATGGTCGTCGACTAAAAACGATGCGGTTCTTGATGGGGGCTGATGAAAGGACAAGCTTGTCGGAAAAGTTACGACTCGACTTCTACCGTGAATTATTGTATGATATTTCTCGTTTACTGCGCATCCTACTTACTCACAAGTATGAACTATTTCGACATGCTTATGGAAAGTATAAGTTTATGGCGCCAAAGATGGGTGTGAGGTCACGGCAATCACGAGACATCACAAGCCGCTCCACTCTTTTTCGCACGGCACTGATAGCAAGGCAATCATGAAACTGATCAACCCGAACACCAACAACATTGCATAGCCCCATCATCACCCGGCACACGCGTCACCACACGCCACCACGATGAAGAACTGAAACTGTGAAATCGATTCAATACAAGCATTAAATTCACGAAACCAAATCGATCAACCATTAAATAGAGCTGAACCAAGCTAAACCAAACATATTTACATACAAACCACAAGACAATGACATTCCAATCCCTCCTAAACCCATCCATATCCACCACCGACCTCGCAGATCTAATATCCCACGAAGACTGGAACCTCGTCCGTCTCTACCTAAAATCAAACTATTCTACCCTAGCCACAACAAAATGGAGAACAATCACGGGCTTTTTCGATGGAGAATTTGATTCACGCGTATTACCCATACATCAGGCTTGTGCACTACGCCCCCCTGCTGATGTGGTGGAGAAAATTGCAACACTTTATCCAGAGGGCTTGAAACTGAAAGAAAGCGCTTTCAACAGGATACCACTGCATATTGCTTGTTTGACCAGTGCTCCATCCGCCGTGATTAAGAGTTTGATTAAGAATTACCCAGAGGGAGCAAGGTGTAAAGATTCCATAGGTAGACTACCAATTCATTATGCGTGTGCCCACGATGTTGAAGAGGAGGTGATTGAAATGCTTTTACGATCTTTCCCCGCCTCTGCCGGTTGTGGGGATGATAATGGCTGGCTTCCTTTACATGTTGCATGCCGTCGTGGTTTGTCGGTCAATGTTGTTAGGCAGTTGATTACTTGTTTCCCTCCCTCGGTGGATATGCCAACGAAAAAGGGTAGTACGGCGTTGACTTGTGCTAGGAAGGGTGGGGTGGGTCAGAATCATTTAGATGTTGTGGATTTGCTGAATGAGGAGTTGATGAGGCAGTCTAATATTGGGTGGGGGAAGAAGAATTTGGAGGAGAATGAAAGAGAGCATGTGATGACTGCTGGGATTAGTACATTGAGACACAGGCACATTCATGCAAAGGGTGCTTAGACGTAAGGAATGTGTTGTTTTTGCTGAATTGTTTTGGTGAGGAAATTCAATGTGCAACACAGTGTTTGTGTAGCGGCAACTAATTAATTGTAGAACTAGAAACTCACTTGAGCATCAAGCTTTGTTTCTTATCAATTTAGATCAAGTAGATAGATATCTTTTTGATTTTACTAATGCAGTGAACAAGTGGTTGTTGAAGAACAAGGGGTGCGATGGGGATGAGATTTGATTTGAGAAGTCAAACCCAAGTTTTTCATTTTCGTTTTTTTTGAAATTAGTAATAAGATTAAAAGCATACTATAATGCTTATTGTTTTGTAGGCCTTCAATTTGGCTTCGAAATTGGGATCAGGTCCATTGCATAATGAGCTTGATTTTTAATGAAAAATTGTTAGTATTACTTAGTCTACTAAGTACATGTACTAGCTCACTTGGTATCATCTAACCATATGTAAGATTGGAAGATCATCAAGAGCACTATAATGCTTGTCAGCGACAAGCATTAGAACTATGAGCATAATCGTACAAAGTATTACGGCACCCACCGTGGCGTTTGATTGAGCCTCCAGACGATTGGAGCACAAGTGCCACTTAGTGTTGGAAGGTCAAATTTCTGTCATGCATGGTGCAGGAAGAGAGTATGTATGTTGTAATTATACCATGGTTTACATGGATGTTTTTTGATCAGTAGAACAAACACAGCCTCGAACATTTTTCATCCGATCTCCAACCACATTGGAGAAAAACTGGCCAGCTTACAGACACACCTACTGGTCAATGTAAATCAAACCAATCAGGTCTTTTCACCGAACATGCCACTTGTGGTCCAAATTTTCTCATTATCTTGACCCCATTTTGATAGCTCTCCATCGTAGATTTCTCTCTAACTTTCGGCTAGAAAGTGTCAGACCATTCTTATCATGGTCTCTACAGACAAGGGGTTGTTGAACAGTCTCATGTTACATTTTGAGCAGTTCAAGGATCTATTAGTGCCCATTCAGTGTCCGCACAGAAATCTCACTAATCTTCAATTAAAGCTCTTCTAATAGCAAGAGCAAGTTGGTACAGGCCTACAGCCTACGTTAGATCTGCACTGTCAGTTATTGTTAGTGCGGGCTTACCTAGGCTGTAGGCCAAGTGACTCTGTGATCAAGTGCAATAAGTCACCTGAAGACTGCTAATCATCTATCACAATAATGCAAAGTGCTGCATCAGTGCCAGTGTTGCCAATTGCAGCAATTTTATGACAGCTTTGTGATGGATGTGTCAGCATTTTCTGGCCTATGATGAGTGTAGTGGCTTGACAACGGTCATGATGGCTTTGTTCCAGTATCAATGTTTATCATCACACTACAGCATGGCAACAATGTATTGTTGCAGCAAAGTTTGGTGATTCAAATGTGTGAGTGTGGCTATGATGATAAAGTGGCGCAGCATCTGCTGAAAAGAAGTGTTGTGATGGGGGCAATGTTTGTGGACATTTTTGTGATGGCGGATAAACTGAGAATTGGTTGGTGTTTTTTGGCATCATGAGCACATTTTGGAGTGATTGGGGGAGGTAAATAGTGACCTAATTTGTTTCTAAGCCATACCTACTTACCTTGCTTCCAAAAGTTTAGAAACACTCCACCTGGGAACAAAAAACCTGTCCTATCTGGACTGGATTCAATACTGGGATTGTCGAACTCCCTGTTTGCAAATAGGGAGTGTTTCTAATTTTTGTGCCAACACTGGTATCACAAATTGGTGCCTGTTTCAACTTCTGGGTAGCATAGCCGAGGCTTCAAATTTGCTGATTATGGTAAAACAGCTGGCCTTAAAATTGCCCTGCGTATTGGGATAATCTGAATCTGGACATAATGTTTGCATATGAAAAGGTAAAACCCAAGGTTAGGAAGAACTGTTGTTAACAAGCTCAAGCACATCTGTGTATGTGATACTGTAACTGGGTTTGCCCAGTTATCTTGTTTATCCGATAATTTTATTAAACTCTATTAAATTATTCAACACACTCCCAATCGTCCAATTATGGACAATCTGTGACAATCAAACTACCATATTCCGTAAATGGCCTTGTCTTAGCCTTCTCATACATACATTCAGCACCCCCCAAACTTAGATTTGGCCCTGCCATTCCAGGTGAACTGGTATACCCCCATGAATTGACAGATACCACCGTCCCTCTCCCATTCAAATCAGTGTCCACCATCCATGGCCCACCAGAAGACCCACCCGTCATTTCACAGACACCAAGCCATAAGTTCTCGTATGTCCTGATACCAAACTTGGTACTCATTGGTCCAGAGCAATACCTAAAGTCTGGGTCTTTATCAAAAGAATACCCCAGTCCAGTAGTGAAATCGGAATTATGAGAATAATTCCAATTAACAGGAATAGGCTCAGTCAAATCCGGCAACAACTGTGACAAAGTACTGTCATTCAAATGCAAATATCCCTTCTCATGTGCATCACTGTGATTCGGTATAACATAAAACGCATAATCATAGGGAACACTATTAGGAAAACCTTGTTGGGTCCATCGATAGTCTACCACGGCAAAGGCTGTGATCCAACATCCATACGGGTCGTTGGAACATACTTCATCAGATTTGGCGCCGGTAGTACTGTCTTGATCTGGGATGAAGAGGGCATGTTCGGCAAAGCGGCCTCCTTGGGCACGGTATTGGTAGGCACAGTGTGCGGCTGTTAGCTGGTGGTGCGAAACAAAGGGTTGAAACAACTGAGTAAACAGTCAAGTGAATAATAATTAAACAGATTCGTGCAATGTACTTACAATGACAGTACGATCTTCAACCTCATCATCGAGCACTGTACCCGTACAAACATATGCATTCCCGTCAAAAAAGAACATGATTCGTCCTGTGGACTTTTGCACCACACCTCCATAAGGCCAAGAATCATCCCTAACCTCTGTATTCAGTTTACCACTCTGATCAGTCCCACCTTCATCATTCCCACCTTGATCGCCTTCATCATTATCCCCCTCACCATTCTCGTCTTCACCTCTACCTCCAATATTAATAATAAAGTCCGCCCACTGTGTATTCACCCGATTTCTCGCCCCATCCTTCCCCCTAACCCTATAACTCCAAGTCTTGCCCTCATACTCATCAAACCCATCAAATGTCAATTCATAAATGTCATTAGCCACATTCACCAGTTCAAAACAGTCACTTAGTGAACTTAGGTGGTCACGGAGCTGAAGGCACACGGACTTTACACCGGTTCCATTGTCGGAAACTAGTGCACCAAAGGATTGAGAAGGGCCGATCTTGGTGAGAGGCGAGGGGAAGGTACGACGGACAAGTGGAGCTTCTGTGTCTGTGTTGGCAAAGTTCTTGGCCGCTCCTAATCTCCTGTTTGGCGATGAGGATGCCTCTTCTTGATCATCTTGGAGATCGTATGGATCGTTCTCTTCAGTGTATTTGAAAATATCAGGTGTTATTCTAAGACTTCTCTTGACTTTATCAGCAGCACTCGCATCTGCAGCCGGAGCATCAAGCTTTCGCTCCACGTCGCTGTACCCCCCAAGGCTCAGCCAACGATTCAAATCAAAATTCGTCAACGGCAGTCTTCCAGATTGATAATGCACAACTCCTTCGGCATTCCCGCCCGATTCGGCTATAGACGAAGAGGAAGAAGAGAGAGCTGGTCCTTCCTCGCCGCCTAAACCGAGATGGGTAACCTCACGAAATCCATCTTGATAATTATTCTCATCGTACGGTTCTAAAAATCCCCCAATACCCACCTGGTAGACTTTAGTTTCGTCGTCTTCGTCTAGTTTTAGATCGAGGGGGCGAATCGGTGAGTTGTTGGATGTCCATGCCGTTAGGGTGCGGTGTTTTTGGAGACGTCGGTTGTGAGATAATTCGTAGTGTTGGGCGGTGGTGGTTTCGGAGGGGTTTGATGTTGCTGAGGTGATTGTGGAGAAGAGTGAGGCGGTTAGGAGGAGGTGTTTTCTTGTCTTGGCCGTCATGGTTGTTTGTGAAAGTCGATGGGAAATGGTTTGGTGGAATTGTTCGTCGTACGGGCTTGGGCTGTTTTATGTTGTTAGTGTTCAATTGGGTTCGTGTCTGTACATTGCAGAATTCGTGTTGGGCCAAGATTAATCACATGGGAAATGGTCGTAATCTTAAATATTTCTGTAGCAAACAGTCACTAGAACGTTCGAGGGCATAGCTTAGGGCGTCTTAGGTCATTCCTATTCGGTACAGCTCTAAAAGTAAATGGGGGGCTTATGTGATGTTCGTTTGATAGGCCATCGGTTGCAAAGTTGGATTTTCCCTTGAAGATATCTCGCTATCGCGGGATCGGGCCGGGGTTTTTACCTAAGAGAAGGAACAAAATCAGTTCTAATGTTTTCCAAGGATTCCTTTAATTTCAGAAACCGTTAAAATGTCTTGCACATAAGCCCCATTGATTCGCGTGTCGGTATTCGTCGTGATTGATCGTGAATCGATTGTTACACATAATAGATTTAGACAAGCCCTTTTACTTACATCTTTTAAAATCGTGTTGGGATAGTAACCGCCCGCGTCAACCGCCGCTCTAGTGACAGGTCAAAGTATCTTTTGGTTGAGGTCAAACCGAAAGATACCGACTGACCTTTCGGTCGAAAGGTCAGTCTCAAATTAAATATTAGAGCTGATTTTGTTCCTTCTCCGGGTTATCGTATTTGTCATTTGGTTTGATCGATCTCTGTTTTGGCTGTTGGCGGTCTTGGTGAATCGTCTGAATCGATCGGTGTTGTTCACATTTGAACTTCCAAGGAAACAGGCCATTTTTATTTTTATAAGTAGTCTTTTAGTCATTTTTTTCTATTTATACTATTTAGCAATATTTTTGTTAGTACTATGATTCGATTATAAGAGTAGATAGGTGGGCATGTGGCCTGTTGTCCTCTTGGGTTTGATTTGGGTGGATTAGATTTAATTGGAAACCAGAGCCCCCATTTTGATCGATTTTTCAACGCAGTCACGGATCATTCATTTGGTTCCGCATGACAAAATTGAATCATTTTCAATCCTGACCTCACCTCTCTCCCTCACCTTCATGTCTGCTGCTCCTCTGGCAGCACTGTTACAACACCACACCCTAACCGCGACAAGCGGTCTGCAAACACCCCCATCAACTCTTCGAAGTCTGTTCTCTTGGATTCAATTTGACAGCTTACAGCGTTATGTATCTCATTGTCTGTTTGTGCAATATCACAAACTCCTACGTTCATTTTTAAGACAACAAATGTTGTTGTTTCAGCATTGGTAGTGTAAACACCAAATGCACCAAATGCACCAAATGCAATCTACAGTTTTGTGTTCAGGAAAAAACACTTGACTGAAGTTCTGCATTCCATGAGACAAACTTTCTCATGTTGGTACCCTTTTGAGATCAAGTTTCTCATGGTACACTTGCAAATTTCCACGATTGACAATTTGATTGATTGTGATGATAGGTAGACCCTATGTCCCAAGTCCACAGATTCTGAAGAATTATATTGGCCATCAGTAAGAATCTCTGTGACAGGTGACCCTTAGTTCCATTGATTTCAATGAAGACCTTACAATTGGGTAAAGGTAATTTGCCAGTAATCTGAGCATACCAATGATCGGAAAAAGCATCTAGTTACATTGGTTTCCACTACCCCAGTGAAGGCGGCTAAAGTTAGGCTGCATATGAGGTTTTTTAGCCTTCACGGTTTTCCTCATGGTTCTTTTCTCCACCTACACAGAGTAAGGAGGAGTTTTTTGACCCTGTTTTGTTACTGTTTTCTGATGATCAACACGGTGTTCTGATCATGGAGGGGAAGAGTGTCATAGCCATCTCTATCTATGTCATTAGGAGTACGTACGTAGGAGGAAGTAGCTTAGTTAGGTT
>JALLAY010000830.1:0-12579 GCA_036939635.1 Cyclotella baltica
GCAGCACTCACTAGTGGACGCTTCAGTCCATCTCCGCCGATGTATGAGTCGTCGGAGGATTCACGTGCGATGGTTCGTTTGGTGTCGTCGTTCATTGTGGGTCGGTTATGGCGGCGTTACAATTTTAGGGGGGAGGGGGGGTGGTGACGATGAAGGAACGAAGAACGACTGTAAAACGTCTATCAAAACTCATACAAGGTAAACGTCTTTCTTATTGTTTTATTACCTTTATGCATGAAATCGTTTGAGAGTGGCATCAATCGACAATCAGCCATCTGTTTCAGACGCATCATGTGTTGGAAGGAGAACACCCTATGTAGGAATTCAGTACAAAACAAATTGTGCCGTCGTTTAATCCCATTATCGGTTTTCGGGTTTCACTCACCACATAGGCATAAGTCAATCCATATCCCTAGGATATTAAATTGTGCCGACTTCGGCGCAATTTTTTGTTTGGGACGATAGAGCGATATATAAATTGCGCCGACCGTCGGCGCAATTTAATATCCTAGAGATATGGATTGACTTATGCCTCTGTGGTGAGTGAAACCCGAAAACTGATATAACTCTCTCAGGATTTATGGGATTAAGTTTGTGCGAACCTGAAGCAAACTGAAAATGATTATTTTATTCCTGCAGAGCTTTCATCTGTTGTTGGTCATTGTTCTCTCTCAGGATTTACCCGGTATTAATTTCTTGCGAACCTGATGCAAACTCAACGTGAAAATGATTGTTATTCCTGCTGAGCTTTCTGTAATTGGTCATTTTGGGTTAAACCAAGATAAACTACCCTTCGTGCAAGACCTTAAATCCGAACAAAGCAAGTATCATATCCTTTGTAATACCGATGAGGGACTGCACAGCAGAGACTGTGAATTGTGAATTGTGAAACCATAGGACAATAAAGGACTCCGCTTCTGAATTCGTTCGTGAATAACAGGTCTCTAGATTTTGAAGGGCAATTTTTAGTCATTCATTTTGAAGACATTACTCAAAATTTGGGGGGGGCAAAACGCTATTTTCTAAATGTTAAATTCTATGACTTCACTAAAGTAATGACCGCGTGACCATACCTTACAATTTTCTTGTGGTTTTTTATTAAAGTACGTGTCAAGTGCCGCACACGGTCATAGTGCCACTTCAAGTGCCACACACCCGGTCACGGGTCAAGTGCCGCCATCGCGTCAGAGATAACGACCATCCACAACCACAACCGAAGGAGCATGGATCCATACATACTCTCACAAACGAACACCAATTATTATTTAGTAACCATGGCCATCCCCTCCCGAAGAAAAACTGACAGCTCCATGCTGGTAGAAACTGGCAAACAAAACCTTGGGAAGATATTCAAAGATATTGATGCCATTGCCCAGCTATCTCCAAACGATGTTGCATTTGGGAAAAGATCGAATGGTGAATGGCAATCGGCGATTGTTGTTCAAACTTCCACTGTCAACGAGGAAATGTACATCAAATTTCTACTGAACTCTGATGGACAGACAAAAACGATCCCAGCAAACAAGTGGACATCTTTGATTCGACTGAATAAGCCCAAAACTATTTTGAAGTCGTCAACTGCTTCAACTGCTAGCGACTCAGGCTTGGACCAATCAAATAGAGAAGCAGATCTTCTATCCTGGCATGGGTTGTTTGAACAAGAGGAATGTTCAGGTGGAGGAGAAGACATCGAACTCAAAAGCCGCGAAGGCAGTTGTGCTTATAGCACTGCGCAAACTGAAACAGAAGAAGACCTAGAGTTGTGGTATGGTCTATTTGAAGATGACACGAGTCCTGTCCAGCCCGAATGTGAAAGCCGTCGGGACAGTACGTTCAGTGTCCAGACCAAGAGAGGCTCAGACTCTTGGTTTGGTCTCTTTGAGGAAGAAAAAACTAATGACTTGAAAGCATCTATGACAACCCAATCAGGAGACCAACACCGTCGAGGAAGTTTTTTGCAAGCATCAATGATAACCCAATCAGGAGACCAACACCGTCGAGGCAGTTTTTTCGGTGTCCAAACCAAGACTGAAGATGACAAACCCCAAAGCCGCAGAGCTAGTACTTTCACCGTTCAAACCAAGAAAGATGACTCTCTCTCATGGTATGATGATTACAAATCATTGAAAGCTCGTCGTGGAAGTGGTACTTTTACTGTTCAAACTAAGAGCAATTGGCATGAACTTTTTGAAGAAGTAAGTGGTAGTGAACCGGAAACACAAGACTTTGAAGAATATAAACCCACAACATCATCCAAGATCAGACAGCAGGATGCACCACAAATCAAGAAGTCGTCAAAGAAGGTATCTAAGCAATTCAAAAGAAGTACATCAAATGATGTCCATCAGCGTGCTTTTCTCTCTGCTCTTGCAACTATTCAAAATGACACGAGCACAAGTAAGTCTTGCAGTGATGCTTGGAAAAGGAAATCTGCCTCCTTTTGAGATGTTTACACAGTGAAAGGTGAATAAGATTGCTAGCTCAGATGCATGTTACCTATTGTGCTGCTTTTAGAAAGCAATTTTGTGTATGATAGGTAGATAATTGCTGTTGTAAGTCTCTCTCTACTAGCTAAAGATGATGTGTCTTGAGGTGGCACTTAGATCTTAAATAAACATGAATAACAAATACACGCGACTTGCCATACTTTGGTATGATATAATTGTTGCTTCATTATAAAGTACCTCTACTACATAAAATCCAATCTGGTACCACAATGTAGGAATGGAATCGAATGCAATGAAAGAGGATTTAAATTATTATTTTATCGACTACTGATAGTTGTGCTGATTTCATTTTAAGTCTCTGCCCTCTACTTTATGCCAAATTCAAAGCTTGAACTGACTCTTTTTCACAAAATAAGTACACATGATACACACAAATTGCTTGCATATTGAGGCCATATTTCTCTTTGCGGTGACATCTAAAGCTAGCTGAACCCCAATTAATTAAATTACAAATGAATTGACTCAGATGGAAAATACAAATCAAAAGGCCATCAATAGCCCCCAATTACGTTTTTAAAGCAAGCTCCACTCTTAGCAGCAAAACCATGCGTTATCTCCTCCTGTTCATTATGATCTGGAAATGAATGTGCAAGCTCTGCTGTGCTGTTGATTTATTAGTAGTAGATAAAGTAACCATACTTTATCATCCTACCTCTAGTTCTTACCCTTACATGTATAGGTATGTTATGATAAGAGATTAATGAACCCATTATAGCGGTTCTTCTAATTAAATTAAAGCTACAGAGCAACAAATAGACAGGTAGGGCAAAGAATTCACCCCAACAGTGAAAATGAAATTGAAGTCAATTGCAACGACAACAGAAGCAATTATGGTGTCACCGAGGTAATTGACATCAAATATTTTGAATCAGGCATGATGGGATGACTGCATCTATAACAGCCCATACATTTATAAAAATTGTGGCATATTTTACATTATGAATGCACATTAGATCATACGGACTGGCTCTGACAAAAAAACAAATAGCAATTGCCAGCCGGGTTTTGGTATCAATGAGATAGTTCGAGTTCAGTTTACCAGATTGGTGTGTACCACCACCCCTTGGGAAAAATCCATTCAATGCAAGCTCAAGAATAGAGTCCAACCTGTTGAAAGATGCATGTTTCATATAAATCGGACAAAAGAGACTGTCTGAAATCTTGCTATAGACTTCTTTATCAAAAGGCTTCTGTTCATGCTTCGTTTCAGATGCCTTGTTACATCCTTAGATATCATATTGAAGAACATATTGAAGGAATGACAATAGCATTGTCAATACCATGATGCCAAACAAGTCATCACCCTCCACTATGATCATAGACCTATTGTTATTGTGTCTGGACAACTGGCTAAATTCTGTAGCCAGTGTCTTTTCAAAAAATGAATCATAAAGGCAGCCTCTAGAGCTTCGTCAATCTCATTTTTTTGCTTCAGATTTGCAGAGGCCTATGAATCCTGTGAGTTTACAAGAGCTCGCAAGACTCATTTTTACTAGAGCCAAAGCTAACAAAAATGGCCAAGAATCTCCAACGACTATGGCCGAAATCCAATGGGTAATACTAACTTCAGATCTATCAAGTTTAAGCCCCTTTGGGATGTTTCTGATGGGGCTATTCATTGGCTCTTCCTGTTCAGGGCTTGACTACGGTCCATTTCAATCTTGTTTCAACGGATTTGTTGTGTGTTGGAAGCTCGCCAATTGCTCAGTTTGTTAATGACTGATAATAATAGCAAAAGACAGCAAATCCAACAACCATGCTTGCTTTGAACAAGCGCCGACGGCTCAGCAGCTCATCTGATGCAGAAGATGACGATCTTGACCAGCTTATCGCCAATGTAACTGCCTCTCTGTTGCCTATCGACAATGCAATCCAACAACCCAAAGAGGACAAACCATCACATTCATTTATCCCTTCAAAACCTGAGCAATGTAATTGGCAAAAGACGCTCAAGACAAGGAAGATTTGGTCTGACTTTGCCTCCCCCTCTTCATTTGCACCAATATCGGCAAAAATACCCATCAACAGTAACATCATCAGACCCATCTTCTTCTTCATTGAAGTAGAATGGATCAACATGAGATATGGATCCTTCGCAAAGGTGTTGGAAACAAAGGGAAGAATGGATAAGGCATCTATTATTACTTTGCAGTCAGCGGTCAGCACAGTTATAAGTTGCTGTTACACAAGGACGGCATTTTGGTAAGACAAGCAATTGAATCATCAATTCCATTCCTGTTCCATTCTCACCTGCAACTTTGAACAACAACGCATTGAAGTAGACATTTAGTATCAAAAGCTACCCGATACACAACGTGCCAGGGCAGCGTATGATATGATGAAAGTGAACAGTTTTTTCACAAATAAAGCAGCGGTGGAGGATGGAAACATAACAAACAACCCTAACTCCGACCCCAGATGGATTCACCAATGTGAATCATCAAACAGGGTAATTATCCGAACAACCTGATACCTCTACACTTGGTTGGGTGCCAAAGCTTGCAAAACGATGATCAACCAGCTCTAAAAAGAAAGAAAAGCAAACAACAATCATGATCTGGAGAAGCAATGAACAATCATGATCTGCACTTGAACAATATAAAATGTAAGAAGTGTGATGTAGATGGTAAAATCAAAACAAATATCAAGCAGAAAATATTTATTAAAATTATTCAATAAATATTATAAATAATAATGAACTGGAGTCGATGAATGTATCATTTACAGAATCTGCTTAGCAGATACCCTTTTTAAATTTCAATATCTAGAGCACTTGACAACTCAAAAAATAAAACTCAAATGATTCTAATTAAGCATGAAAACTTGCTGGCCAACTTTCCGTGTCTGTGTTTTTGAGTTTCATCGCAAAGGGACTCAAACTGGCTCTAAGCGGTCAACATAAAAAAAGTTCCAGTTGACTGGAATAGAATATGAAAATACTGAAAAAATCAGAAAACATGTCTTTCATTTTGATTAACCATTGCTTGCTTGGCACAAGAAATATCTTTGAAACAAGTTTTGTTACAACCATGATAGATCTTTCCATGGTCAGGTCTGTGAAGAATAACTACCTACTGCCTCTATTTCTGGCCATAAGATATGATCACTCCGACAGTGTGTTGGAGAAGTAGTGCAAAATTGGGTCTGAATGATATGGCAAAAACTTATTACGCCCTGGGGCAGGGCGAGTCTCTAAATAAAATGCAAAGTTTCAACTTAAATATATTAATACTTTACTTGATACACATTATTGTTTCCTACCAATATCTTGCAGACCTTGTTCCAAACAAGGACACAGCATAAAATCATACAACTAAAACATTCCTCTTGATCAAAACAGGAATTAAAACACCCAACTTATGGAGCAAGAATATCTGGGAACGAAACCAAATCAACCTCACGAGACACAGCCTCTATTCTCCTGTCAAATGACATGTCATGCCCTTCCTTATCAAAGGTATAATCTGCATCATCGTCGTCATCGGTGTAAGCTGGAATAGAGTACTCGTCGGTATTTGTTGAGGTGGCAATGTCACCAATGAAGGCATTGATTCGCATTGATGTCGAAGTATCTTCTGAGGTATGTGAGGCTCGGTTAATCTCAGCAACATCTCCAATGTACCCGTTCATTTGTGATGAGGCTCTAGTTTCTTCTGAAGTAGATGTAGCTCGCTTTAATGCAGCAACATCTTCAATGAATGTATCCTTTTGCGAAGATGCCTGAGTAGTTTCATCATCGTTGTAAGAAGATAATGAAACGGCCACATCTGCATTATCATATATGACATCAGGGAATGATGCGAGATCTTCAATCCCTTGGTTTTGCATGTAAGCTTGAAACTTTGATACAGGTGCTGGTTCTTCATTTGTCGTCTTTTCAGCCATTCTATTGCTCGCAATCTCATTCGCATAAGATCCATCACCCTCTTCAATATCATGGGTTACGTCCACTTCATCTTGGGCATCTTTGGTCCCAACAGTGCCAATTGCATCCTTATCTAAAGACTTTGTGAGCAATCTCCTTGGCAATATCCTCGAAACTGCTCTGCACATGACAAACACTGCAGGATTCAAAAGAACCAGAACAAATAATGCCAACAGGATTGCTGAAGCTGCATCGTTCTTCCAATCTAACCATTCATAAATCGTATCTTGTTCGTTGTAAGGATTGATCATTCCGGAGTACGCAAAGCCCACAGTCCAAACTAGGTACAGAAACACAAATGATTGAAAGAGATGGAATTGTTTCATTCGTAACGGGATGCGGTTGATGAGCATTCCGTCAATTAAAAGGAGGGGAATAGCGCCACCATTCATAATGAGAGAGGTGTAGCTGAATGTCCCATCGAATTGGAGAAGGTAGTGCATCAATGTGATGATTATTTGAGACGGAAGCGACACCGCGAAGAATGCCTGAGTTGAAGTTGTATTAACACGAGATGAGTTAAACACATTAACAAACAAAACGTCAACACAACAACAAAACTCACCCAAGCACCCTTAACCAACCACCCCGCCTCCTCCCTCGGCCTCCAAACCAACCCCGCACAACACCCAAACGAACACACATAATACAAACAAACGAGACACCATCCCAAATTCCCAAAGTATGCCAGCCAAAACACGCTCCGTTCCTCGCTAAACAAAACATCCAACACCGAAACCGCCACGACACCAATCATCAACACAAACTTTATCGGTAACACTGCCCACAGTGGACGGGGGCAGAATGACACAACCACGTCGAGACGTGGTGAGGTGGATCGTACTTTGGAGAGTGAGAATTGATTTCGATATTTACGTTTCTCGACAGTGTTAGTGTAGCATGGTTCAATGGTGTCAAAGAGTGGGGAGGAGAATTCATGGTAGAGTGTTGTTGTGGCGGTTTTTAGGGTGGTTAGAATTGACATTGTTACGACGAATTAAGGAGACGGCGTGTGAGATGGTGGTTATGGCTTAGGTTAACAGCTATGTATGAATGACTGAAATTAGTGCATAGACGTCTTGCTTTGATAAATGAATTGATGTCGAGGTTTTTGATTGTTTGCAATCGTTGTGTGCTCTTGTTGTGTGTTTCGTTTGTCTCATTTTGTGATGTGATGCCGGGGTCGGTAGCAATCCATTTTTACCAGAATCTTCGAGATTTGAATGGATTTTATTCGTGAGGAATTGGTACGAAAAACTATTTGAAATGTTGGATGCTTGGGAACTCTATGAAAATGAGAAGGAGTTCGATTTTGAATTAAAGGTATCTTTTTGTCTGCTTGATGTCTATCTCTCGTGTCGACGACATCTATACGACCTACTGTTTACGTAGATTTCGTACGTAGATATATTTAAGACTTTACCACATTCTACTTCTATCTAACCCTTCAGAGAGGTGCAGAATTGACACTTGTTACCTACAATCATTACAATCAACAATCAAGCTTGTCAGAAATCAGGTCTAAAATGCCCCTTTGGTAACTTCCTAAGACAGTACAGATACTATTACTCAATACCACGTAAAGCCCCATCATTTCTACAAAAACTTTGATATTAAATATATCAACAAGAATAGTGGCATTGATCACCTCCTGCTCTTATTGCCTTTCAAGATAAAAAATGTGGACTTGTTAGGTTTTTTTGACATGATGGTGCATGTCCAATAAAAAGATAGATGGTATCATTGAATTATTTGTTTATAACATCATTGTTCTGCCTTATGCATGCATATAGTTACTCAAATAGTATAAGTTCAAGTACAATGAGAAATGAAATAATTCAAGATTTTAGATTCAAAATTCTCTGGGGATTTATACAGGGTTAAAGTAAGCATTTGAAAATGCTAATGGTTGAAAAACTTAAACTGGAGGTAGCAGTCGTAAACAACATGCCAAAATATGGAACTTTTCTTCTAAACTTGAAGTAAATTCTAAAAATGTTTGTATTGAGTGTCTTATTCTTCAGATATTAAATTAGAACGATTGCTGCTTTGAAATTGTGTTCTTAATAGATTGGTATTAAAGGCGGTGTTTCTAACAAAAATGCAGCTGATGGTGATGACTTGGGCTCTTAGTTGTTTCATTAGATATTAAGTGGTTTGCTTAGACTTGCTCTTGTTGGAACTACATGTTTCCTTGGAGAGCTCATTAAAGTACCATTTACAGTTAAGCACTTCCTCAGAGGTTCTTTTTCTGTTTGTCTTGATGATGCACTTAATTATCATAGAAACTATCAACAATCATGAATGAGATAATCAAAGAGTGCAGATTTCTCAATCATCTCACTGAATTAAGTGAAGCTAGCCAAAATTTATAGTCTGTCTTGCTTTACATGTGTTTGATTCAGAATGAGAATAATTAGATGGCAGACTGGGCCGATTGGGTTCGTGTTTACCGAGACAGCTCTTAGGGATGATTCAAAGTGTGTGGTTGATGCAGGGTTCTTTTGTTGAGAAATGAAATTGATGAGTGTGCTCTTAGTCTAAGTGATCCTTGTTTTGTCTTTTTTGGTTTAGTTAATTGTACTTCTGCGGATGACCCTTTCACAGGCATGGGATCCAAAGTTAATAATCAAGAGTTTTCGTTTGTTCATGAGAAATAGAATGGATGTACATCATGATGAAACAAACGAAGACATTTCAAACAGTTGTAAGTTCTAATTTTCAAGTAAATTTGCTGGATTTGTAGAGATTTACAGTTAAACTACCCAGAAAAACAAAATAATCAAACAACACTTCAATCAAGCCACCCACTCAATACCCTAAGCTAAATCAGCAAAACCAAACTTTTCCTCGTCAATATCATACACAGCGTAAATCTTTCTCAACAATGTATCACCCAAGAGCCAAGTATCCATCCCATCTGGTACAGGCAAACTAGAAACACCAGCAAGCTTGGTAATTTGTTCAGTGACTTCATCTGCCAAATCACCTGTGGATTCTTCTTCACCAAAGCGCATGGCAGAAATGCCAAAGAAGCAATTTTCACCAGAGTCGTCATTGATTTTCAATTCAGCACCAGGAATCACGATACCCTTGCCACCAACCGTGAATTCTAGGTCGGGAACTTGGGTGTCACAATCAATCACGTGCATTTGAAGTGGGGCGTAGAATTGTCCACCCAATGATTCGGCCATGGCAAGGGCAATAGCAGAAGGAGCATAAATGAGCGAGGTGCCTGTATCCATGATGCCAGAGGCAGTACCAGAGGAAACTTCCTGACCACCAAAGGTAACCTTGTCAACAGGAGCTAAACAGTCTAAAGAAAGTAATAAGTTTTGTTGATAATAGCAAAAACAAAAAGAGATATATCAATAGGCTACACATCAAAAACACTTACAAGTAGGCATGAGAAGATCTACCCATGTAATGTCCCCGTTGATCCTGCTTTCATCATATCCCCCAATAGTGAGTTCCCCATCAGAGTTCTAGAATAATGTGAGGTAGGGTGAGCCGACATCACAGAACAGAATGTTTGGACATTCAATCAAAAAATTTACTCACATCCCCAAGGTAAACCCCAAACATGTGCTGGGTGATGCTGTCATTTTGAGTGACCAAATTCTGAAGTACAGTTGGAGCATCAGGGTTCTGACTAATAACGGGAAATGCCAAGCCGAGAATACCATCAAAATTTGCAACTTCATCTGTTTTATGAAATGTTGAGAAATAGACATCAAGTGAAGAAGGAAGATCAGGCGTGGAAAAACGGATAGCCCGACTAAACATTGAATCTACTCACAAGTTTTTCCCAACCCTGAAGTTTGATCGACTATGGCAAATGTCTGATCATGCACCACGTAATCCTGGGCCAATGTTACCGTATCAACACCATACTGACCACTGACGGGTCCACTCCCATACATAATTTCAAACTCACTCGTCGCCCCAATAGAGACTTCTGCATACGTAGAAGAAGTTTCTGCATCGTAAGACTGCTTTCTGGAACAATTGCTTGACCCTCTCAGACACGAAGGGGAGGGGACCCAAAAGTCGGCAGATCCCGTATCAAACACCACCTGGAATGATTGCCCGGGAGTTCCAATACTCACCGAGCCGTAGTACTGGGCGTTGGCGAGATCTCGGAGGACAATGTTTTCACCTCCGAGTTTGCGTTGCGTTGCCGAGACTCTGGGGTGTTTGGACGAGAGGAGGATGGGAGCCTTGTGAGTTGCTAGAAGGGATGTGATAAACTCCTCGCGGGGGACTTGTTGGATGGGGATTTTGATGGTGGCGATTGTCGCCGTGGGGAGAAGAGCGAGGAGAGCGGCTTTGAAGAGCATGGTTGATGAATAGACGTGCTGTTGTCGTTGCTTGTCGCGTTATCTAATAATGTTTGTCTCCATCGCCCATCGTCGATTGTCGATTCGGCCCCAACACTCTACTTCAGAGCCATGAGCCGTTCAGTATGTTAGACCTGTACGGACAAAGTGTTCGTAGTAAGTTACGTCGATTACTACCAAGACATTTTTAGTACAGGTCTAACTAGGTAGAAGGCAAAAAGACTCTGAAGTAGAGTGTCCCAATCACGTCACATAACTGATGGCGTGGCATGTTCATTTGATGTGGAGTGTCAAACCTAAAAAGGTAGATAGATAGGTACTTATGTAATTGATACTTATGTTTATCTCACTATGGGTGTGTGCCTACATATGGCACTATAATACATAAACCTTAGCTCCACCCCTTTTGCAGTGTATTACCCCCTAACAAAAGATTTATTGCAAAGAAGAATCAAAAATAAAATAATTACATTCCACAAGTTTCTGTTTCAATTCTTTTTGAAACACTTGGCCAATTTCGAAATATGGCTCAAAGTTTTCGATACTTTCATAATTCAGAGAGGCATGCATCATCACATCAGCCTTTGCCTCCAAACAATGGCTTCAAACATTAAGCTCTCTCATTTCAATACAGAAGGAATGTATGGACATCTGTTGTCCCAAATTGGATTGGAATAGGTGGGTGTCGGCTTATCACAAATAGTGACCTAACTGTGGTAGATGAATGTCGAAGAATAACAAACTGTAAGCACTACTAAATTTCAATCACGAATTTGAATAAGAGACTTTCAATCGTTACCATTTGAATAGAGGGGGTTATCCGTTTCAACCTCTTTTGATTTGATCGACATCATTTGTTTCAATTGATCGATTAAAGTATTCTGTTTCAATTCATGATTGAAACAAACTATGTAAAAGATTGAGTGTATATTATAGGGAAAACCAGCAATTACCCTACACTATGGTCAGTAAGCATCGAAAATTCCTACAGAGAATAAGAATCACTAATTACTGTGAGGGGTGAGGGGTTGTCATGATCATTTAGACACTTGTAGCCGTCTGGGGCTGTGCAATGAACTGATCAGTGCATTGCCCTTTATCTGAGCATTTCACTCAAATGTATTTTTCTCTAGATTCTTTATGATGCATCACAGACTACTCAAAACCAACAATTTGATGAACGGCATTGGTGGATGCAAATCAATAATTCAATTAACCAAACAACACACCTATGCTCGCTCTTGTCCCTCCCTCTCTATCTGAAATTATAATCCTTGTAGATTCATGTTGACTGATACAACCCATCAAGTCCTTATTCATGTCATGAATGGTAGGACAAGGCCTTGGGCGAGTTGTCATATGTTTGATTGAGCCGTAGGGAAAAGGTTTCTTGTGGTCTGAGGAAAAAAGCAGATGTGCTTGTTGACGGCGACGGGTTAGTGTTCACGATGATGAAATGTTTAATCTTTTCTTCGATAGTTTTAATTAAAATAGCAGAAGAATATATTGCTAAGAATACTTAATATGATCGGCCGCCTTGCCAGATCTATAATCTATCTTCTCTCGAATTCAAACTGCAAGTCTCTTCCAAGTAAAAAACTTGGACTCTTCTCATAGTTCTTGATTGCACTGTTGAGAGGGGATACAATGAACTATTGAAGTAGATTAAAGCAATGTGGGGTGTAAAAGGTAATTTAAGCAGTTTTGAGATGAGGACATCCATATCTCCATGCATTAAAGGTACCAAGATCAAAACAGCTACCGTAGGCTGTGGTGTATAAGCTATGTCGGAGCATAAGCAGTACTG
>JALLAY010000831.1:0-12558 GCA_036939635.1 Cyclotella baltica
AACCGTGAGAAGCATCATCACGTGACAGCTGTCAGGTTTTGGCAAACTTTTATGTCTCTTTCTACTCTACCGTTAAAGCTGGAATAATTTGTATAATAAACTGATATAGTTCATAAAATCCCAAAGGTACTTCAACTGTCCCTTTGTGTCACAGGTGTCAAGCGGGGCTGGATGATGTCTTCCTTCTCTTTTCTGTGCCAGCTGCGCTGTTCAAACATATCTGTCTCAGAGCTCGGAGCTCTCAGAGAATTCTTGCTACTTGAGTCCTCAGTCCTCAGGTTTGAACGAAGTCAACGGACGCCATAAATCAAAAATCTCAATTGAATCCAATCCCAGAAATAAGCGAGGAGGAGCGAAACAATTCAAACACTATGGATGAAATGGAACAACCAAGGAGCCGGGCATTTATCCGTCAACAAATGTAAGTTTCCATGTCACTTGCTCTGAACATTAGACATTTGCTATGATTGCTTTAGATGATGATACATCGTGGACTACTGAAAGGTTTCTCACTTCTCACGTTCTATTCGATTTGTTTACAGCCAGGGAATCATAACGTCCCGACTACCCGATCCGGCGCGCCGTTTCTATAAACGAGGTGCAATTACGAAACAAGCCATGGTTTTTGAGGGTTTCTTGTATAAACATGCCGCAACTATTTACAAGTATGGAGATTTGAACACTTTAGAGCAGAGAGTCCTTCGTATTGCAAGAGAAATGATGGCGCGAAGATTTCACAAGCTGTTTGTCTTCTTCGATATGAGAGATGGAGTAAATTATGTCATCATTCATTAAATTCATTTAAAAATCAAGTCGAACGGAGAGGACTAAGTGCGTGAGACATCGCGTTAGGATTTGTTTGAGTAACCTGGTAACATTAGAGAACATTAGTATATTTTTGATGTACTACATATAGTATTGGTCACAATTGCAACATTTTAGGTTTATATCATTCGCCGTGCGTGCCATCTGAACATGATTATCTTACAGTAAACATGATAACAGTAGTGCCACTTGATGCTGCAGGTATCATACTCTCTTCATTTCCTCAGTTATTCCCACAGTGAACCACCACTTTTCAGTAGATAAGTCATACTTTAGTTAGTAGGCCACACATCATGCAAGCCCAGTGTTACGTTTTTTGTTGGAGCAGAGGAGACATCACGATATTGCACCCTTCACAAAAATAAAATTGCCCTAAAGGTCTCTTGGCCTTGGCAGGGTGTCTCCGACATTGGAAACACCCTCTCACAGACTATCTGCACCAAATGACTCAGTGGGTCACATTTCTTTTCCACTAATCCTAGGAGAGAAGCAATCAAATTCAATTACACTATTCATTATCTAATTTGATTCCATCCGGTGCTTGAATGTGCCCGATTAAACTACCTACGTTAATTGTGATTAGAAGGAATTCGGTTGGCAAAATCGGTGATCAAACATGAACTTAACAGTGTTCCCTTGAAGGGTTAAAACATGTTATCAAAAGATCAGGATTTTGAAGTATCTCAAAATATTTCTGAAAAGTACACAATTTCCAGATCCTTCAGTTTTTTCTAAACATTCCGTGCCTCATCCAATTGTGGTAGTTTTTTTGGATACGACTAAGCACGCTCAACCCCCGTCTGATTCAACTTGACAACAGACACATGCTAGCTCAGTGTTTAGGTTATTTTGGAGTAGAAGAGGAATCATATCACCTCTCTAGCACAAAAAATGGCCAACGGTGCTTCTGGCCAGGTGTCTCCACGGTTGGAGCCACCCATGCATTTACCATTTGTACCAAATGACTCTGCTGGTCATTCAATAAGTCCCTTCATTGTGGTACAAAAGAGATTGTACATGTTAACAGTAATCTGTTATCAAACAGAGTACTGAATCTCACAATTGCCATGGTGCTATTGATAAGAACAACAGAATGAAAGGGAATTATACGACCTTAGTGGTTATTTCTTTATTGACATTAAGGATTACATACATATCAAAGTATCCTATAAACCCCCACTCTCTAATAAATTATGAAACAGTATGGCAGAGAGGAAAATTTGCTCTGTGCAAGAGCACCAAGAACAAACATGTTCTATAGAGTCACAAGACAAGTGGAATCCCTAAGTAACCTTTACTTATAATCTAGTCAACATAATGGTTCCGGTTCAACTTTTCTATTTTCCCCTTGTTGGCCCTGACAAAAGTGTATCAGCAAGACAAAAGGTTTTTGTTTTCACTTTTTGAAATTTTCCTGTTTTTTTTTCTATCCTGGTTGACTGAAATTATTACGTTATCTGGAAATGTATACAATGTATCAAATAGCAATAATCGACCGAAGGCCAATGTATTCTTAAGTCCAAGCACAAGATCAAGTGCTCAAGGTTTTTGAGAAGAAGAAGCTTTGTCGATCCTGATGATTGTTCTAATGTAGGGTTTGCTTATCCAACCATAGCTCATGATAAAAAGGAACTCGAAATTTTCTGAGAAGAATAGTAACCTATCATTGCTGTTATGGGTAGTGAGACTAGATAGCTTACTAATGAAGTAGAAATTTCAACAAGAATTTTGTACAGCATAACACAGTGTTTACTACAACCGATTGCTCATCTGATGTAACCATCTTGAAGAGCGACTCCTCTAGATATTGCTCTATCCATTTTTGAGTGGATTCTACCATTATTGGCTTAGTTATTTGTCATTTTCTGAAAAAAGGCAAAGTATGATTATGGTTCAGGCACTCTTGAAATGTAGCAATCTATCCCCCCCCTGCTGCAATGACCTTCGACAGTATCTCACAAGAGTCTCTGCATCAATGAGGGGAAAAAATTATCCAGTAAAGCTCTCAATCTCCATTTTTCTTGAGGTCATTGGAATCGCATTTTTAAAATTGTAATTGAAAGGCTCATTCCAATGATCAGGCCCCAACAGTCCTGGACTGACACCCATGCTACTTTAGATTGCCAAGTTGATCGAGCAGATAAAGCTGAGCAAGTGGACGTGGGATGTAGCTCACTTTTCTGTCACACTTGCGTCCAAGTTGTTCAAGCTTTGAGAATTCTTTTGTAAGCACTGTTCAAATGAAATGACATAAGAAAACCAACCAATGTGTTTCTGCTACGCATGTATGACAACATTTCATCCTTTGTTAGTGTGTGTCTACATATCTTCTCCCCAATGGCTGGCTTGGCAGCATGACAGCAAATAAAATGGCAAGGTGAGTCGAGTGCAGGAGGACGACGACAAAAATAAATCTCTACATTGCATAGGTACTTATGAAGATATCTAAACAGATGCAGGTGGGGGGCGATAGTATGCGTCTGGTGAAAAATTGTTTGTAACAAGTATCAAACATCCACTAGAAAGAAACAATCTCACTTCAAAACTAAAATTGTTAACTGAACAAGAAGTTGTTGTATGGTCTAGATCTCCAGCTACTTCTCCACCAACACCAACTATCTATTGTTAACAGCCTCTGTTAAATATATCTGTGATTGTTGGTAGTAGTAATGGAAGCAATGTAAAAGTAAATTGCATTTATCTTTACATGAAAATTATGAGTATATGAATTATCTATCAACAAAATTAAAGGTGATCCCAAAAGTCAAGCCATGCATTTATCCACAATCGCTTAAAAACTCAATGTCACTCTTGGAATTTCCTGAAGACCCTAAGAAGCACTTTTAACATGCCATACTCAAGTGCATGTCCAACTTTCAAAGTTATCTGGGCCACAAACCAAGGCTAATACTTCGATTGTGCTTTGACCTTTGTCTTTGCAAATCTCATGCCTATTCCTAACACCCTTTCTTTGTGATTGAATTGACTCCAACATTCGATATTGATATGCAATTGTTCATCTCCAGTGCGCATTAATCTGCAAAGTATACGAATGTCACTGGTCTTCCCTACAGACCACCTTCGGCTTATCCCTCAAATTTGGAGTTAGCTCAACTTCAACAATACCAAGAGTCGCTGTTAGTAGAGGTGTGAGTCTAGCCCAGGTGATGCTTATTCCTAACACCCTTTCTTTGTGATTGAATTGGCTCCAACATTCGATAGATATGCAATTATTCATCTCCGGTGCTCATACAATATAACTCCCTTTTGATTAACTTTGCTCTTGACTTTGATGCATTCATATTGTATGTTTAGGTTGTCACAATGCATGTCAATTTTCAATGCATTCAGATCTGATTGGTCTCATTCCAATCTATTTTTGAATCCATTTAAAATGATTGGATTCTTGAGGAAGATTATTCAATTCTTCACAATGGACTTTTTGTTGGTCATCTTCAATTTGACATTGATGGTGTCAGTTTCTGTTAAAGACCTCCAAATTTTCAGCTAATCTTCTGGATCAATGACATATGAAGTAAGACAACTGTTGTCAAATTTTTCATCACCTCAAACGAAGATGTAGTGGATTTTGGTGCATATTTTGAACCGATCACATGCAATCTTGCAATTCAATCTATATATTCACTTCTCTCTTTCAATTTTTGAATAGTTAAACAAGCAACTATACCTCAACTTTTCTTATGGTCATTGAAGGGTTCAAATCTATACAAGCAAATTTATTCAACTCCACAAATGCAATGATATTTTTGTAATCTTGATCTTTTGTAGATTTTCCTCTGTCACAAAATCAATACCGATTTGTTTCTTCTCGCATATGAGCATCTTCTTGTACCCCTTGTGTTTTTCTACTCTCACTAAGAAGTGTTTTAAGCAATTTGTAGGTCTAAGACAGACAACATGCAAAGATAGGAAAAGTAAAGTTAAAATTGAATTGAAGCTAATTGTGTTGCAATTGTAAATTTATGATCATTAAAAATACTGATTTGAGAAGTATCCAACATCGAAGTCGACCTGTTGGATTAATCAATTGGAGGATTGATCCTTTCAATTGATAAAAATGATAAAAATGTCAATTTGAATCTGTTTTCGGCCATAATATTTAGTTTGCCATCATTAAGCCATGAATACGTTTCCTCTGGACTTAAATCATTGAAGTTGCAGATGAATTTATGGTTTATTGAAATTGCAAATTGCAGATGAACTTCACAACGATTTGGATTCTTAAAGTTATCTTTAAGATCCTCAGATCCTTGGCCTATGTAAAAAAAATGGAACTGTTAAGCCTGTCATCCTAATCAAATTGGTTTCCAGAAATTACAATAATTCAAGTCAACTGCTCATCAGACTCAGACGTCTCTTGAAATGTTGGAGATAAAAATTGCTCAAAGAAGGCAATTTGGGATGATATGGTATCCAAGATACCAATACCAATATCATTTCAAAAGTGGCCAATAATGAATAATTGGCCACCAATGAGAGAAAGCAAAAGCTTGATCAGTGAGTCAGTGGTTAGAATAGCTGTAGCATAGCAGAGCAAATTGTGATACCTTGATACGGTCCCACAATTCAACAATAATCTAGTGTTTTAATTATCAAAGTATTCTACTAACTGCTACTAGTAGTTGATCATCAAGGTTGGATTCACTGTCCACCACAGGATGTTATAGGTATATACGACCCATATTATTAGAGGGGGATTAAAGTACTTCATCTTTACATATGTAGTTAAGCTAATCAATATTTTAATCTCTCATAATCTTGACAATCTTAACTAATTAGCTCAATGGGATTCAGGATTCAGTGCTTTGTGGGATAACAGATTACTGTAAGGTAATATCCGATTGATCTCTATTCTATGATATTAGCAATGGTGAAGATGGGCCAATCTGATGTGGATTGTACATCATATGAAAAGAGATAATTTATTCGTCCTATCTAAGGATGATGTTGTGTATATCTTGCACCGGATGGGATTCTCCTCAGCAGGATTAAATGAGAAGCGAATTGTCAATGGAATAATGAGGCTCCAGAAAACTTTCCCTCCTTTGACAACACCTACCCCCAATCTCTCTGAAAATCCTACCAAACCACCTTCAAATGATCAGCAAATCTACCCCCAACACCTAATCCGGATGAAACCAATAATGGATGTTTAGAGCATCAAATATGGAGCCAAAGGGACTAAATCAGATGAAGATTCAACCTCTTTTTCTGTTCGAACAACCCAATCGACTATCATGGATCCATCAGGTGATGTCTCTGAAAGGTATCTTTTCCATGAGAAAGTCCTTCTCTTGGCAATCAGCCTCCTCATTCTAGTAAAGAAGCATCGGATTCAAAGAGCAAAGTCAACCAACTTGAAGCATATTCGTGCCCACGTTTGAGGAGAACATGTTGTAGATGTGGATCCACAAGATGTGGCTCTTCCTCTGGTTGCTGAGACATCAATTGATGGGGATGATAGTAATACTCCACCCATATACCTCAACAAACCCATACCCCAGTTTGGCAATGATAATGATTCAAACATTGAAAGTGTCACCCCAAGGGATCCTTATGCTGATTCTCCGACCTCATCTCAAATAAGTTCTTGCAATATTAGCGAGAGAGGTAATGTACATATTGCTCGATTTTGTATCTCCAAACTAACCAACACTCCACCTTTTGTCACAAAAGCTGAATTAGTAACAATCCTTCAAGAACTGGACATGAAAATGATAGCAGTGTTAAAAGAGATGATCAATGAGGACACTTCCACACTTCAAAAGGAACTCATGACGAAGATGGATTCTCATCAGAAGGATATAATGGAACATCTTGACTCTCTTGGCTGACCTCCTCCACCCCGCCAATGGCAAACTACTGAAATTGGAGAAGATTACTAATCCAAAACATTGAAAATGAAAGGAGCTTTTCAAGGACACAACAAAGATGTCTCTCCCATCTGTAGATCAACTCAGGATATGCAATGAGGACAGAGCAAGTGTTACTTTGGAATTGTACCCACAACAGAAAGTCCACTTTGGTCCCAATAAGTTGTTCTCCGACCTCCGCACACCCAACAGTGACATATCGAAAGGCATCATAAAAGCCTTGTCATCACTAAGTAGAGTTAAAAGAGATGATCAATGAGGGCACTTCCACACTTCACAATGAACTCACGATGGAGATGAGTTCTCATCAGAAGGCTATTGTGGAACATCTTGACTCTCTTGGGCGACCATCTCCACCCCGTCAATCGCAAACTACTGAAAATGGAGAAGAATAACCCAAAACAATGAAAGGAGCTTTTCAAGGACACAACAAAGATTTCTCTCCCATCCATAGATCAACTCAGGATAATGGGAACAGGGCCAGTGTTACTTTGGAATTGTACATTCTACCCACAACAGGACTCTCTGTTCCCTGCACATGCAACAGTAACATATCCAAAGGCATCATGAAAGCTTTGTCACCGCTCAATGATCCAACGTGTGACAAAGCCTATGGCCACTATCTTTGCAGAACTACTGGGTTGCGTGCTGATGATGTTGAAGAATACTTCACTTAACTTTTCTTGTGCCATAAATTTGGTTTTGGATTGGATACTCAAGAAGAAATTCTGGACTCTGCCGTTAAGCTTCTCCAAGAGTGGGGCACACATTCAATCAGTGCTAAATACATTGCGACTTTTGCAAAATTGGAGAATCTTACTCTGTAGGAATTTGTAGATTAGTATGCCCACCTCCACTTCAATTTATTTTGACATGACATTGGTTTCTTCCCATTTGATGCTTTAATGACAAAATGGGCAAATGTTGGATTCTGCTTCATGGGTGTTAGTGGTTTCAAATATTTCTTAGCTACGGGTCCCACATTATTTGCTGTCCTGAACAACTTCTTCCCAAAACAATTTCAGTGGTACGCGAATGCATGGATGCATTAGTTGGCTTACATCATGACAATTACTGTCTATTAGATTCTTTGGTCACCCATTTCATGATGATCTTCAATTTCTCAATTGCATCTTCACCTCCGGTTTGGACAGAATATAAAGACATCACCCACATGTCCAAGCTTTGGATATTGCACTTTCGGCTTTCAGCAAAGAGTAGCACCTTTTTCAGTGAGATTGAATACAGTAACACAGTATTTGCTTTCTCAATTACATCACTGAGTACACAATGCTTCTTATGGTAACCAGTCGCAAGGGTAGTATTCAAGCTTTTCATGACACAATTGCTGAATTTGGGGGTGCTTTTACTCATATACCCTCTCACAATCACACAGTCACCTTGAGAGAATTTTTTCAGTTCTTGAATTTTAGGGTTCTGGGTTCTGTGAAATAAATTGAATTTCCCAGAACTCTCTATGTACAAGCTTCCTAAATTATGGTATTCATCTAGATTGTTTTAAAAATACAAATTAATTTAATTCTATTTTTTACATTGTGCCAAATTCTCATACACTGATTTATTTCCCATGGTGCACGGCCAGCCCGCCCGATAGGCGAGTTGCGGAATGAGTCATTCAAACTTTAAACCCATCAAATTGAACACATCACTGTTCAAACCGGTTAAATTGAATGTCACTGTAAGAATCGGATTAAAAGACAATCATTTGATTCGTCAATCTATTATTTCAATGAAAACGAGCAAGCATCCTCGATAAATTGACGTGGTGTCATCAGATGGGGGGAACATGCCCTTTAACCATCATTGTGCAGTTTTGACGAGAAAGTTGAGCTTCTTCTTTTGGTTCTGTGAAATAGAAATTTGGCACCAAATTCTAGAATTTTGTGCCAAAAAGGGTTCTGGGAAATTCAAAATAATTTCCCAGAACCCAGAATCCAAAAACTACCGAACCATAAAAAAGCACACAATCACTCCTACCACATGTTACACCCTTAACATCTACCTACATGTTCATAGATGGACATGCCATGACTTCATGAATGTGCATCAAGGACACCCCACTGATTCCCCCATAATGACCCCATTTGCATTTACATGATCCTCCAGTAATGCAACCACAGCCACCGCGGGTCAGCACAGCAAAGAGATGGCCTTTTACTGTTAGTGATATGGTTTGTGGGCCTTGCCATTGATCTGGTCACACAAAGGTTGAATTCCACAACTTAGGCAAACTTTTAATACTCACCAATCATATCTCTTAACTTTCATCTATCATGAAACGTCAAGTGACTGATGCCTACCATCAACATTTCAGTCAACCCTTCTTCACACCCCGCAGTAGTCACATGTTTGTGCAACAATTAGATGAATTCTGTACTACCAGGGGTATCAGGGGTGATGAGTGATGATGTGATCCATCAATTTGCTTGGAACTTGGTATGTGCCGAGGTGACACAGGGTGATGATGATGATGGTTGCACGGCTGTGAGTGAGTCCTCTGAATGAGGCCCCTCTCAATCTTCTTTGTCTGGCTCCTCTCAAGATCCTCTTATCCCAACCCATGGTGCCAACCTAATGGCACCATCTCCAGCTTCAGTAGCACTGTCGGACACCCTGACATTAAAGACGGGCAAAATTTTGCCATCTCTATTTTGTCAGAACAAGATTGCAGCACAGTGGCAGTGTCCTATGGTCCTCAGAAGTGAAACACGATGATCTCAAGGAATCAAACGATGTTCTTGAAGAATTCACTCAACTTAATGCAGCAGCTGACTGACCTCTACCCCCCAATGGAACTCCTCCTACTCACATGCAACAAGAGTCAACAATAATGACAGGTCCTACTAACTACTAACCGTGACACCAACTCTCTATGTAGCACACAGGATGATGATTCTTGGGCCAAGACACCTCTACTCCACTACCACAACATAATGATAGTAGCAGCAGTTCCGATGACTCCATTGATTTCCATACAGCTTATGACAGGTCCGGATATATATCAGCCACTGTAACCCCTTCACTTGTAGTCTATCCTCCAATAGTATGGTCACACATTCGCTTTCGATGGACTCATTAGGTCTACCTCCACCTGGTTCTTTAATGGACATGTGGGACAAGCCATTCTCTTTAGGTTCACTCCATGCATGGGCTATCAATTTCATTTTAAATGCCGGATGATAAAACCCTAGCCCACAACCTTTGGATGACCTCCTTTCAACAACCACCAACGATGCTTTGACTATCGATCAACTCATCGTAATCGATCAGCTTCATGACATTTTCACCAAGTGGAACCTCATGTCTCCTTGTCTCAAACCTCCGCCACAGCCAGCTCCAAGGATAAAAAAACCCGACATTGCACCAACACTACCTTCTCCAGCGCCTTCCACTCCATATCCCATAGCTCCAAGGGTGACTGTAACCGTCCAACCCCCTCACCTTGTACACCAGCGCCCCCAGCTCCAAGGGTGCCCAGCATCACGTCACATCCCACATTGATATGTTCTCAACCGCTGTCCTCCCTTGCCTCCCCTATCATCTTCTCTTAGCCACACAATGGTTTCTAGACATGGATAGCAACCATCTTGGTCTCATAAATTAGTAACGTAATTAATAACACCAAAATGGTGTTCTTTTGTACTCCCTTTTAGTGAGGTAAATAAAGACCTCGTACTCTAGTACTCACTCTTTATCTCCTATTTTCTCACCATGAGGATCTCAGTAATCACGGCAATCTCAAAGGGAAAAGGGATTCACCTATAAATCAATGGCAAACAGGAATGTACATGTATGCGGTATTTCCTTCAGGCTATCCACGAATGCAACGTTCAACCTTCACAAAAATAAAGACACACACTAAAGCATCACTGAACGGGAAGCAAAAGAGAGCACTGTAGCATCATCAACGAATCAAACCACATTTAACATGAACATCAGAATGAGGAGCACATGTGAATGGTATACTTATTTATTTCTGAAATCTTTCTGGTGCGAAGTAAGTAATAGTTAATCAAAATTGAAGGTTAAATTTTTTGATCAGTTTTCAACCCTTTTCCATTCTATTCAGGTCAATCTGAATTAACTAGTTCTCGAAAAAGATCAAAAACTCTTCACTTGGTTTGCTGGATTGATGAGAATTTTGCAATCAATGCACTAACCTCACTTTTGCTACTTATTAGGTTCTTTATCTATCATCTTTTGAACAGTTAGTGGAATTCAAAAAAAGAAAAAAATGCGCATACCGGGCGATAGAATAGAAGCAATAGATGATGTTTGATGCATCAGTAGACCAATTCGAAGCACTACAGCGGCTACAACGGCGGCACCAATGACACAAGTGAAATCTCAAGACGAAATGGAATTAAAAAGAAATGGCGATTTTATTTTTTTCAAAAAGAGACAGTTTTTCCACTCTCGTGAGACTCATAATATTTGTATGAGATTTGAGAAGTGTACATATACAATATCTAGTTAATTTACTAAATTAGTCTCTGCAGTACAATTCTATCACCTGCTCATCTGTTTCGTTCTCCATCTTTTAATGTAAGCCGAAACCTGCTCAGCATGATGGATATGAATATACAGTTTGTTTGTGTGAGCCTGTGCCAACCCAAGAGCATCTAAATCTGAAGCGAATTGTCTAGCTGCTGCAAATTCTGCATCATCTCTGCATTGATGAACCCAAACCTATTCAAGGAGTGGTTGTCAAAACGAAAGTTAGCAAAAGGCCACATTGAAACATCAACATATTAAGATCTTACCTCATCCATAACAACACGATGTCGTTCTTTATCCCAAAGCAAAATCTGATCAGTGACATTTGAAGGCACCAACGGCTGATCTCCCGTTGGACCTCCAGCCCTCAACATAGGATGAGCATGAACATGTAGAAACCTCAAAATCTGATCCGCCAACACCCCCAATCTAAACGCACTCCGAATCGAATCACGTGTAATATGAAAGAAAATCACATTCGGCAACTTCCGATAGGTGGAAATATCACAAAATAAACCCAGCGTAGAAATATGAAGCTTTGATCTCGTATAAGCAACCACCTGAAAATTAGTCTGCACCACCAAAGCCAAATGAGACCGTGACGGAACCGGCGCCGCAAGTGAATCCTCCAAAGCCCTCGCCGCGGCAACACTCTGCCCAATAATCGCCGATGCCTCCCTCCCAGCCTTTTCACTAGAAGCCACCAAATTAACCACCGAATTGGTCGGATAAAAAGCATGTTTTCCCGCCACTCGACACAGGAACAACAATCCAAATCGTGCAAAGTCCTTAATCACAATTCTGGCAGTCTTACTCCCCAAAACTGCAGTATGATACCCCTCTCCTACACGACAGCTCCCGAGACAAATCAACATCCCCAATGCTTCGACTCGTATAGCATCCTTTAAATCATGTTGACTCAAGGCATTTAAGTATTGCAATACAAATTGCCAAACTTGAGCGTTGGAATCCCTCAGCATAAATTCATATCCCTTGGAGGTAATAACTAGAGGAGCACGTGATTTGTCCTTGCCTTTGTAATCGGGATCAGGTTGTGTCAGGCCAATCTTTGTTAGAAAATCAATCATGGAGTCATCTGGTTCTTTGATGCCTTTGCCTCTATCTGATTCGTCTGATCCCACGAGGAAATGAAGGACGGATTCCCAAGATGATTGAGTGTATGCATTTAATTCTTTGGTAGTTGGAGGGTCTCTGCTAGGTTTTGCCTCTTTGGCATCTTGGTTATCATGTTCGTGCTTTTTATATTCGTCAATTTGTTCACGTGTTATGAGCGGCCACGGCGATGAACACGAGGTAATTA
>JALLAY010000832.1:0-12800 GCA_036939635.1 Cyclotella baltica
TCTGATTCATTGGTTCTTAAACCAATAAACCATCGACCATGTTCATTACTTTCGGCGGCGGCGATAGCAAGCGTGCCTCTCGCTCGTCGATGGCTCGTTCAATGGCGGAACCAAGAGATTCTCAAGAGCGATTGCCTGATCGAACGCCGGAATTAGTAGGTGTTAATTAATATTTAGTCGTTTATGTATCTTGAGTTCCGTAAATAAGTGCTCTAGAGATGTTGCGACCATCTCTTGTGATGACATTGGAGTTAACCTTAAAGATTAACCTTTAATGTTCATTTATAACACAGGTACAAACTCCTCTATTCTCACATTCGCACAAAGTCTTTTCACAGCAAGTTCCATAGGGCTCAAAGAAGAAAATACCATCCTTGTAAATATTGGTGATGACATGGACGAAAAAACAGTGTTGGCTAAAATCATCTGACAGACTGTATCTTCTGGAAGGATACAATCCATCTTCAGCTTCAGTTTATATACAGACAAGTTCCAATTGGATAGATTAGTAAAGAATAAAAATAATAGATCAGAAATGACATCCCAAATAAAAATGTAGATAAAATAAAAGAATATACTGTAAAATTCAACAATCAATCAGAACAAATGGCTTGGCAATGGTTTGGTAATGGCTTGACAAAAATACGGCTTGGCAGCGTATCGTCAAAATAATTATCAAACTAACAGGTTTCGAAGGAGCCTGCTGATGAACTTGTGGATGTTGAGGCTGTGCTTGATATATCACCTGTTGCTGTGTGGGACAAGCACGGTACAGATACTGCTCTTGTTGCGGCCCAAATTGAAATATGAAGTCAGGCTAGGATGCAGGAATTTAAGATGAAGTTAGAAATTGAAACATTCAATGTCATAGGGTACGAGTGAGTACTTACCGCGTAAGTGGGTCCAAAATCATAGGGGGCATGGGGTTGGTAGGTGTGGTTGGGTTGACCAGTTTGATGGCTGATTGTTTGATGAGATCCATATAGAAAGTAGGATTTGGATGATGATGGTGGCTGGACGAACAAAGCCGCCAAATAGTCGATCTTTTTGGCTGGAGCCAAGACGGTTGAGCCATTGTTGGTCAGATGGGCAGTTGAAGGGAACGTGGGATTTGAATGAGAGGTGTTGGAGATGAGCATTGGATCGAGTTTGGTTTTACCATCAGATGTGCCATTGGTGTGATTTTCTCAGAGAGCACTAGAAGCTAGTTGGATTGTCAGTATTTAAGGAAGGAGAGAACACCGGAAGCTAAATGTAGTAATTGATGTGCCATTGGTTTAATGGAGAAGAAGAACATCAGAACTGAAATTGAGCTTACGATTATGTTTTGATATCAGGCATCGCTCAAAATGTCACTCGACGATTGACACGACAATCTACCCTAACCTTGCAGCGCCGTCTAGGACCTAGCTAGTTCGGTCTGTTGGGCTCTTGCCCCTGTCAGTTGGCCAGCTGATTGTCACCTTCAACAATAAAATGAATCCGACCAAAACCCTAACCCTAGGTGCTTTGGGGCGCCTATGGTTAGGGTTTTGGTCGGCTTTGTTTCGTTAGGGTTGGCGACATCATGCAAACGAGCCGGGTTGATTCGAGAACGGACGAAAGAAAAGCGAAGGGGAAATGGGGGAATGCAACAATCAACCTTGAAATTGAGATTCGAATTCGTCAGCTCGGACGAATGATCGAGAATGAATTCTTCCGATCGAGCGACGATGAGAATCGATAAAACAACTGGCACAAACAACGAAGAACGAGGGATTCAACGAGAAACAAGAGAACGTGCGATCGTAAGCGATTGAAACAACTAGCACGCTTCAATTCGATCGTTTGAAGGGACGACGGGAGCGCGGCGATTGATGGAATGTGGGGACGAGAACGCGACGACCGTCAAAAAATGGTTTTCCAGG
This sequence comes from Cyclotella baltica, assembly GCA_036939635.1. NCBI lineage: Eukaryota > Bacillariophyta > Thalassiosirophyceae > Thalassiosirales > Thalassiosiraceae > Cyclotella > Cyclotella baltica. The sequence continues at coordinate 1,908 of JALLAY010000832.1, forward strand.
TTTTAAATTTGAAAATATTTTAAAAATCTTGAAAATAAATATTCTATTTACAAAAAATCATTTTTATTTTTCGAAGCTTGTACCTAAAAAAATTCTGGCGCGAGCTGACAGTCGTTCTGGATTTGCAGAACGTTCTGGATCCAGAATCAAAAAATCTTTTATCTCTGTAACCATATCTAGGATCTAGGAGCTTGATGTAAATAACTACAAGGTACTATTTTTGTTGTGATTGTTTTCAACCCTTTCTTACTCCTAGCAGCAAAAAACTCGCAGCAGAAAAAACTCGACAAATTTCAGATTTTCCCGTCAATCCACTGCCAACTCATCACACATCTCCAGCTTGTAGGCTGTTTCACCCAAAACAATGTCATCACATGATGCAAATGTTGTTCTATTTACATTTTTATGTCATAATATTGATTTCATAGTCCTACAGATATTGCTGAGTGGTGCTGCTTGGAATCACCAAAACAGTCAAATATTAGCTGAGACATGAAGTACTCCTGAGAGCACACAAAACGAGTCCCAAATAAGTACCAGAGTGGGAAAAGGTTAAGTTTATATATAAATGAATGTACAGTAGTTCAATTAGTATATTGCTCACACATTAAGCCGCTCTGGTCTAAAATTAAATTTTGTTTGAAAATTATTGGATCCTCTGGGTCATCCTGTTCACGCACTCCTTGAAAAGAGAATTGTCCTGGGATCCTTATTTGCCCATTAATATAAATCAGGAAACAGGGTACCAGAAACAGAAACAGGCAGTTTCACTCCTTATCAAATAATCGGATAAGTAATAAAATGCCACCTTTATCATTGAGAATTGTATTTATCTCCACTCCTTCACATTACTAATCTCTAGTCTCTATCTCCCAAGATAACCAATTACTACCTGTTAACGCACTTTAAAAGTGATCCAACACAATAATCAATGATTTATTTTCATCATTTCTTAATATCTATTTGTTTTGTGGGGTTTCCTCCAAATGAAGTACCACTGCTGTGACAAGGCTTTTAACAACAGCATATTTGCCCTAATCAAACAATTAGCGGTTTATCGGGTATGTATCTTTCTTATTATTGCCGCAAGCACCAGAATATTGACCTTCATTTCTGTATGGTGGTGGATGTGGTAAATACCTTGTACTTTGAAGTACTCTAAAAAGATAATGTTATGATTGCTTTGGTCACCATACCATACAAATAATGTGAGTTAGAGTTGGAACAACGTTACAAAAAGCGCTAATCTCTTATCTAATTCAAGTAGCTATTTGTATTACTTAAGCAGTAGAAGTACTTACGTTAAAAGTTCAAGTGTCGTTTCATGATGATCAAATGACCATTAAGATTGGGGTCATTGACAGACGGACATGAAAGCAAGGGGACATTGTTGTGACCTTTCCTCTTGAGACTCAAGACAGGAACATCAAACAATATGGCAATAAGTGTAATTGCCACATCAAATATTATCATGGCAATATCAATACTGCCCAGAAGTTTTTGCATAGCCTCAATAGTCATGATGACTTTTTAGAGCAATAGCTTTTATTGCTCAAAGTTCTATTGCCTGGGAGTCAGGAAGGCAGGTCTAACCGAAAATAACACGATCAACACAACATCTCGCGGTGAGGTACAAGCGACGATGAAAAACGAGAAACGACGCAGACGAGAGAGAGAGAGAGCGAAATCGATGCCGGTTCGATGCCGCTTTACAAGCTCATAAAAACAAACTCCAATTTGTCAACACGTTCATCATAACCAACCACTATTGCAGTCATCGCGGTCTCTTTAAAACCAATCAAGACCTTCACTTGATAACCACACAATACCACTATCTTGCTTCTTAAGTACTTCATAGGCACTAATACATACATCAATTAGGATGGATCAATTCAATACCTTTATGAATGGCAACTTTTGCGAGCCTGTTTCCACAGAAGATAACAGCAATGTCAATGGCCAGTTCAGCGACTTGGCTGGTTTCGGGAACAACGACGGCCATGTAGACATGTGCCTCCCTGTTGGTAACAGCAATGGCGATAGCAATGACAATGCCAATATGGACCAAGATCAGTTGTTGGAGCCAATGCCTGCTCTGCCTGACAATGCCAAGAGAGCGCTGCAAGGAGACTTTATGAGCCACGGCAACAACCACGGCGACAACAGCAACGATTTGTTCGGTTCCTGCTCCTTCACGACCAACAATGGGTCGACCATGAACATGAACATGAGCAGCGGCAATGACAACAGTGGAATTATGAACTCTGCCACCTCAGTCGCCGCCTCCTCTGAACCCTACTTTGACAAATCTAAATCCACACCACCCTCCAGATCAGGCATCAAATTCTACTCCCGAAACGACGTCCTCTGCGGTCGCGGCGGCGGCACCAACGTGCACCCAGGCAACCGCCGCTTCCGTGACCTCATCAACGCCAACAGACGCGCCTACCTCAAGGCCCGCAAGAACGACAAGCCCGCCATCTCTCGATCCATCGTCCGCACCATTCGCGAGATGAGTGGACGATTTCTGAAAAAGGACGAGAACTTGGGACTGTGGTTTGAAATTGGCGATGATGGGGCCAGAGAAAAGACCAGTCAGGCACTTCGGCAGAGGGCTCCGGAGATGAAAAAGATTTTGTTTGAGGATGAGCAGAGGCAGAGGAATGAGCAGTTGATGAGGCAGCAGCAGCAGGCGCAGCTTATGCAGAGGAGCTTTATGCAGTGTGCTGCTGCTGCTGGGAACAATGGAATTCAGAATACTAACCAGTGTGACGGCGGTATGAACGGTGCCAGCACCTTCAATAATCAAGCCATGCAATTTGACAACAACTCATTCTCCAACAACAATAACCTTCTCAACAATACTTCTTCCAACAATAACTTTTCAAGAAACTCTCAACTCATGAATATGGCCAGTACCATGATGGATCATGGCAACAACAACTTTAATAATGACCTCAACAACAATTCTAATACTGACCCATCCAACTCAAACTCTAATGGATCCATCTACGAACAATATGCCATGCTCCAACAAAAGAATTACTTTGCCAAAATGGGATCTCAAGAGAATAACATGTTCCTCAAGAAGTTGACTATGAATGGATCATCATTTGATTCAAATAACTTTCAGAGGCAACAGAGGAATATTGATAATTTGGCTAGTCAGACATTGCTTAGTCAAGGGATTAAGCCTATTACTCCAAGGGGGGCTTGAGCTATTGTTTTATTAAATGATAGTATGTAATTTGTTGGTCATCTGCAGTGCTTATTTCATAAAACTGTTCAACATACTACAGATTGCTCAATTTAAGTTAATGTTATGTTACTACCACTGTGTTGTGCCAACACCTGTTTGTGCCAACACCCTATCTTACAAGTAGACTTTTTTGAGACGCTGCAAATCCTGAATCAGTGTCGCTATTTTTAACAGCACTCTTTCAGAGGCCTAGAACTATTTAGTACCATATGGCCAAGATGAACTCAGCCCTAAGTTGGCTTGATGATTCGACAATTGGAAGAGTCTCTACAGTGCATCGTTACAATTTTCCACTTTAGACTGAGCTACAAGGATGAGTGTCCCACCCCACTTTTCCCATGATAAATTTCAAAAATGACTTGCAAGAAGCAATAAATGAGAAAATTGTGCTACTGTTGTGATATTTTGAGTACTGAATATCATTATTGACTGTGTATAGACAATAAGTAGTGTTACAAATCAATCATTTTACTGTGACGTGTAGTAGCGGGTCAATACATGGTATTTAAGGTGCCTAATAATTTCATACAGTATTTGCTTCTTTAGTCCAACGGATACATCAATAACTGTCATTCAACACTACCTCTTCACTATGAAGTTTTTTGAAATAACGGCTTTCATTTTATCCCATTGACGCACACCATTTAGCATATATCTTGTTAGATCATTTCACATCACCAAAGGACAAAGTAGGGTGCTATAGAGCCTGGGAAATTGGCAATTTAAAAAGAGCTAGATGAAGAGTTGTACAGTGTGGCAAGCTACCAGATCATAACAACAAATGAGACAATAAATTAGGCAATTTTATTACATCATCAGAGGAACAGTTGCAGTTGCAGTGTTTAAGTCCTGTGCTATTGAATTCAGTCCTATTGTAGCTCAAGCGGAGATCAATTCCCAAGTGGGTTCTTTGTTGACATGATGGGAAAACACGGACCCTTGGAAACTAATTCATGCAGCTGAATAACATAATATCTAGAATCGACTCTGGACTTCAAGAGGTGATATTGGTGTTAGAAGATTTTCAGTTATCTTAGGGCTATCGTAAGGTTAATTAATTTAATTAACAACTTTTTATGTTGGAGCAGATCGATTTATCTGAGGGAGGTACCATGGAGCAGTGTTGATCAACCAAGATCACGTGCATCACAAAAATCTACACCTTCTCACATCAGGGCTTCAACCAGAAGTGAAAAAACATGATGCAACACAAAAGGTAAATCTATCCAAAAAATGACACCAATCTTTAAAAGATATCTGTGAAAGGATGAAAATTATCTGTGGGAGGTCATAAGTACCAGGATTGAACGTAGGAATTAGAGTGGAAACAATATAAGAGATGTCTGGTAAACTTTTTCTGTGACAGAAAACACTCGTGGGCTGGTCAAGGATAGCCGCTGCAAATTTAATAATCAACCTTTCCGATTAGACATAGTCCGGGTGTCTTGCCTCGTACCTTGAATAATCTTAACATTCATTTTCAAAATTCGGTGAGAACAAATAAGTTGTTTATTCACACCTTTATAGGTTTTATGTTGTATAGTATACCGGTTAATTAATAACTGAAATTATTAAATACGACTCAATCAACTAAGATAATTGTAATTTCTAATCTGATCTTGACCAAAAAATATGGTATGATCAGTAATTAGTCATCATTAGCTACTGTGACCATGCGGGCTTGTTTTCTTTTCCTTGAGACCGAATTGCAAATTGGAAGTTGGAAGTTGTGTCGTTAACTACTATCACAATTATTTTTATTCATTCGCTGTTTTGGTAGCACAGAAATCAGTGGCCGTTACTTTCTTCAACACCGTCATGGTCATATTATTGAATGGCGAAGAGAAGAGAGCGAAGCGAGATGTGATGGCTAAAGTGAACGGATGTGAACTCAAAAAGCGGGAGTAGCACTCACACAACATCACTAATTGCACAAAGGAACTGGTACATTCAATTCAAGAGCAGATGGTTTTTTAACGATCAAGGTATGATAACACTGAGCTCTTTTTCAAGGGTTTTTGTCTTTTCTTCTTTTCATGTAAACTCCCGCACAAAAATTGGACTCGGTGTAGTGAAGTCTCTTGCTGCAATAATTATTCATTATGCTGATTCTTCTTCTTCTACTTCTTCTGAAGGATTTAGCTTTCTTGTATTTGTCAACTACCTCTTTTTTATCTTTGGATCCCTCGTTTTAGATATAAATAAAAATTCATTTAGAGGTCATATGTTGGTCATATGTTGTGTGTAGGATACCCTGTAGAGATATTACTAATGTACCTTTAATTTTGAATATGTTTATTGATACCTTATGTATGGATTCTGGGATTGGAATGAGAAGTCTGTCTTGACTCTTGATGACAATGTGTGCTCTGACATTCCGTCTCGCAAAAAGAGAACACCGAGTCTGTTGATGGCCGCTTGAACAGGCTGGTTGAAGAACCACTTCTGGTCTCTCAAGCGGGATCTCACGAAATCCTACGGCAAAAAGTAGGACCGCTCATTGAAAAGCACACGGAAAAGTATGATTTCAAACAAGAACTTTTCAGATTTGAACTCATCTAGACAATCATAAAGATTTTTTATAGTACAGACCATTTAACTTGTGTTACACCCCATAACTGTGTCCTACTTTTTTTATTTGCTAGAGAACCAGTACGGAAAAATTAAATACCTGATTTCACTATTTGTCCAGTTATTAAATAAATAAGTCTAACAGTAAAACAACCCTGCAGCAGTGACTTCATTTGACACTACTTTATCTATTTGCAAATCATCAATTGTCTTGGGTATGCACTAGAGTCTGAATTGAAATGAAGCAAGGTACACTGTGATAACATTGTTTAGTTATTCTACTGATTCATTATTTTTATTAACAGAAACAAACCAAACAGTCAACTTCTTCATGCCACCGGCACAGTAGCAGTATTTTTTGTCTCAATCTCTGTCTCAGTCCCAACAGTAGCAGCATCAACCCAACTTTTCATCTCCTGCGGAATGCCATTATCAGTATTACTGTCGCTACTGGATTTGACAACGCGCATCCATGCTTCACTGTTTTCTCTTAATGGATTTCGTTTGACAACGTAGTGAAACTTGGCCTCTGTAGTGGACACAAGGGGTAGAAATGAAGAATGAACATTGTGAGTGAGTGTAGTGATAAAAAAATAGAATTAAACACAACAGGTCAAATCAAGTAGATAATAAAAGACTTGATTTCTCCTTTCATTTCATGTGATGCAAATAATAATATCATCTCACCTTCCAACAACTCATCAAAACTAGGCCCAGTAGACAACCCAGCCATAGCCGCCGCCCTCTTTTCCTCAGCACTCAAACTCTCCGCTCCCTTATCCAACGCCCCCCAATAATCCGGCAATTCAATCTTTGGCGGATTAGCAGCATAATACCCCCTAATAATCAAACTCTGCGAAACGGTAAACAAATTGGACGTGAACCAGTATATAGTCAACCCCGCTGGGACTTGTAGTGAAAAGTATCCAATCATCAATGGTAGGAATTTAAGTATTTGTTTGGTAGTTTTCATTTGTTCTGCTTCTTCCTCAGTGGATCCCTCATTGTCTTCTGGTGGCTGCAATACGTTCATGGTGAGACTCTGTCCTAGTACGAGAAGGACGGGCATGATACAAAACGCCAATGTATTCTCCCATCCCAATGAGGGAACTCCATCGACCCAATTTTCAGTGAGCCATTGCATCCCACGATAATTGTTTTCTGCCGTCACTGGTCCCTCAAGTGATGGTATCCAGAGAAAAGGTTCGTCAAGTCTCCCCTCTTGAGCTAGTCGAGTAACGGAGCGATATAGACCTAAAAAGATGGGGATCTGTGCAAAGGAGGTGATACAGCCGGCCAATGGGTTTTGCTGTGCGTCTTCGAATAGTTTGGCAGTGGCTCGGTTGCGCATGTTTTCGTCGGAGTACTTTTCTTTGATTTTTTGGGTGTACGGCTTGAGGGCCTTCATGTATTCGGAGGATTTGGATTGTTGGATGGAGAAGGGGACGAGGAGGGATCGGACGCCTGGGAGAGAGAAGTGTGACGTGGGGTGGAATTGATTAAAGTGCAAAAAAGTGAATTAAATGAAATTGGATCAATGCACTTTATAATAAATACTTTAACAAACAGTTTTACCCAGAACAGATAGATTATTCNGAGTCGGTACAAAAATCAAGGCAAACATCGTGTTGGTGCTGTCGGCGCAGGTTCCGTTTCCAACAATCTGCAAAAATGGTAGTGTAGGCGATGTAGTTGGTGATGCGGATGGACTGATCGATGGAGCTGCAGTATTCACTTCTCGACGGTAACAATGGGATTCACAAATGGTGTTGCTAAGGTCAAGACCAGGATATGAGGGACAAATAATAGCACCCAGATTCGGTTGGGAAGATTTTATTGGGCCCTTGCCCAATCCGACCTCAGTGTAAACTGGAGTCGAAGGTACACTAGGGACTTCATTGGGAAACTGCCACAAGCAATTGCAGTAATACAGAACATCCCCGCCGAGGAGTACGGCATCAATAACTTCAATCCCTAACACTTCAGTCCTGTTGCAGTACGTGTTTTTACAATCTTCGACAAAAAGGGTCTTGTTGGCACCGAGGGGGTTTGCGAAACTGTAATAACCGTAGGTATTGTTGTCATAGTCGAAGCACCTGTCGACGTAAGAAGCTACGAATTTGGCTGGGTAATTTCCAAAGTCAATGGGCACGATGGGTGAATTGGTTGGGGAATGGGTGGGTGCGGTTGGACTTGGAGAGGGTGCATAGGTGGGTGACGTGGTTGGTGATACAGTGGGAGTGTCAGACACATAGGAGAGGTAACGATAGCATTTTAAGTCATCAGTGTCCCCAGGGATTGAAACTGCATGAGTGATTGGGCCCAAACCAACACCAGTCCCGTCGAAGGCATGCGGAGGGCTGTATTGAGGGACAGGTGAAGGGAGACCTCCTGAGAAGAGACATCGAATCACTTCGAGACCTGGCTCGACCGAAACTTCAAGGCCTACAAAGTTCGGAGCATCTTTATTTTGTGAACACCATTGCTTTGCGAAATCGACATCAAAGCTACTATTGGACACGCCGAAATAAGAATAAGAATGAAAGGCACTATTAACACAAGCCCCTGCTCCAACGAGATCATAAAGGCCAAGGGCAGCACTTGTGGGACTAGGAGAGGGTGCATAGGTCGGAAGATTCACGCAGCACATGTCAAGGCAGTGTGCATAGCCATTGGGAACACAATCACTTGCTAAAAGACATGGGAAACCTATGGAGAGAAAAATCACAACAAGAGAAATCTTTCAATCCAATGAGTCTAGAGACGAACAAGTGGACAACTGAGAATCTTACCAGATGCGCAAGCAGTGGGTTGCGAGGTAGGTGCATTTGTAAGCGTCTGCAATTCAACCAACATTGGGATTCATTTATAAGTCAGAGGGGGTAAGGTAAGAAAGAACGAAGGAAACTTGTTAACATTCCAAACACTACTTACAGAAGTGTATCTGTAACAGACATCACCAGGTTCCGAATCAAAAGCAACAGTTGTTGTAACAGGACCCGTTCCATTAGAATTGACAGTAAGCTCAGAGGGAGGATTGAAAACAGGTTCGGGATTGGGAAGCCCACCATCATAATGGCATGCACATTCATTGGGACTGGTCGCATTAGTGGGATTAAATGTAAAACCCACCAATTCAGGCATAGAGTTCTGACGACAGACAGCATCACATTCATCCTTGTCAGTTCCGGCAGGAGTCGGTACAAAAATCAAGGCAAACATCGTGTTGGTGCTGTCGGCGCAGGTTCCGTTTCCAACAATCTGCAGAAATGGTAGTGTAGGCGATGTTGATGTAGTTGGTGATGCCGTTGGATCAGCTGAAACCGTCGGACTGTTCGTTGGAGGTGTCGTTTTCTGAAGTCGTCCATAACACATAGCAGTGCAATTGGCGTTGGCTGGGTCAACGCCAGGATACGCGGGACAAGTAATCCAATCCACAAGCGCGGGGGCATGAACCACTAGTCCCTTGCCCGATCCGGCCTCAGCGTAAACTGGAGTCGAAGGTACACTAGGGACTTCATTGGGAAACTGCCACATACAGTTGCAGTACCGGAGAGAGCTCGCGTTGGGGAAATTCACCAGCATAATTTCAACACCCGTCACTTCAGTCCTGTTGCAGTATGTGTTTCTACAATCTTCGAAAGAAAGGGTCTTGTCGGCACCGAGGGGGTTTGCAAAACTGTAATAACCAAAGGTGTGGTTATCCGAGTCCAAGCACCTGTTGAGGGACATAACACCAATTTCGAAGGGGTAGGGTCCCCAGTCAATGGCCGCGACGGGAGAATGGGAGGGGCCAAGAGCAGCACTTGTGGGGGAGGAGGTTTGGGCCGTGGCGGAGCGGGCGACGAGAGCCGCGGCAAGGAGGAACTTCATGGCAGATGAAATGGGCTTTCTGAGAACTTTACGAGGTTCTAAAAAGAGCGTCGAGGGCGGGGTGTGAGCAAATTAAATGAGAATTTGCAATGGCAAATGAAAAGATAATTTAAGTGCTAAAATACGATCAAGAAATTCACGTCGTTTTGCCGTACGGGGCGACGACGGCCTTCTTCAGTCAACGAGTTCGATTCGACACAGAGACAATCATGACAACACGTTACGATACCAAACACAAACAGGCGAACGATTGCAACGCCTACGATTCCACTGAGATTGAATTGATCTTCCTCACCAAGCTGATGAATCTGAAAGTTGTGTGAACATTGACCTCGAAATTTATTTGTTTCGGATCCATCCATCCAGCCACTTGCAGCCACCACATCCTAGAATTTTTCGATCGTTTGGCGGGCTGGCGGGGCAGAATGAAGGCAGTGGGACAGAGTTGCCCCTCGCGCAATTCAACGCGTTGATCAAGTCGAAATTGCAACCGATGTACATAAGTAAAAAGATTCATATTGATTCCCACGCATCATGCTGTCCAACATTGGATCGACGCTGCGCGACTTTTTCTTACAAGTTGAAGTTCTTGTTGACACCTAAATCATTGACTCTATTGAAGTATTAAATCCTATGTATAAGCCGCATGAAATCTTATATTAAAGATTCGATCGACGCGGTTTGAGCGAGTGGCGCGTTGAATCACAGAACCAAAAACTTATCGACGTGACGGTAGGTACAAAGATGGCAATAAATATAAAGCGTCATGATGTCCATTCGTACGTACAATGAATAGGGAACATTAGACGTAGAGGTTTCGCTGTCTTAAATGAATAACACGAATACAAATTGAACGAAGGGAAGAACTTAACTAGTTTGATTGAGTTTGATAAAAGAGTTAAGTCTTTTGTCTTTTACTTATTATTATTTTTTGTTGTAAAAGAACCCCGTTGGGCCAAGTTGGGCAATATACTAAAACACGTCGGTAGGCAAAACAACAACCTCATTGAGTAGATTAAGCCTTATTTGTTCTCATTCGCCGCAGCGAAACACTAAAGAAACTTCGATTTTTCAGATACAATATTAATTCCTTTGTAGAAAGAAGGTTCGTTGGGCTGTTTAATCACGTCACATCAGCTCTAGACATGGTCATAGGGCCTCATTTAGATCTAAGATCATATATGTGCCAG
>JALLAY010000833.1:0-12529 GCA_036939635.1 Cyclotella baltica
GTACCCAGGATAAACTGTACGTAGGTAGTCGTACATATCCTAACAAAACAGAGCCAATAATGATGCAATTGGTGACACGTGCAGATGAACCAAAGTAATCAACCAACCTTCTGAACCAACCCAAAACCTGATCAATCTTCTACTGCACTGAAGCTGTACCGATCACTCATTCACATACAGCTTCTACCATACACAAGGGACACTTTGTTAATTTATGGGACACAATAAGGACACAAATCTTTCAAATTAGCCAACAAACCCCTAAAATTACAGAAGCTGAAGTCACTGAACACCAAAAACAAGGTATAAACTTGGTGCAATCAATCCTTTTCTGTTTGAGTTCATAACAGACACCCTAGAAGACAAGAACTTTTGAAGACGTTAGTTGTAATGGGTTCTTTGGTTGACTGAGGTGACATTACCCTTCATCCTCATCACTTGCAACATGATACATCTCCGGAATTAACCTCACTATTCACCTCATCTTTATTCTCTGGTCATCAGCAACGGCATTTGGAACACTGAATCAACAAGTGATTTCACCTCAAATATCAGAGTGATCTCACCTCAATACCAAGGCCTTCTTACTCAATCCCTTTATCTCCAACATACTCTGGCAGATTTGTCTGATTTTTGCAAATTTGGATATATCAGTCATGTTGCATCATCTTGATCTCATCTTTTACATTAAGGATTATGCAGTCTGTTGCCTCCTATTATTTCTCATTCATTATCAATATCAGAACATTGCTTCATTCATCCATCAGCCAATAGTGGCACTGCTGTCATCTCATATCCATGCTGTGAACGGCTCCGGTTCAATTGTTAGAAAAAAAGAACCAATTGTATTAGGCAATGACGCGTTGAGCATTTCTGATGAAGCATCTTTCAGCTTGTATTCAATATACTAACATCATCACCAACAATACAAAATTACACACTGAGGATTGACAGAGAGTGTTATCAATGAGAAGTTATCTTTGACTGTGCCAACATTAACAGCATTTATTGAATCTGGCACTGATGAAATTAAACAGTGTTGTTGTTTGGTGATTCTAATGAAAAAAGTATTGCAGTACTTCAGTGGCCAAGACACTACTACTACTACTACTACTACCCACCCGTCATTGTCTCAGTGACTGCACTCTTATTGGCTAATTTTCAATTTAACTTAATTCAAAAGGAACATCAATTTAACCATCACCATTTTTATTATATGAGCAAGCTTTTGGATCAAACAAGATACAGTATCAAGCACGGAACTGAAGACCAAAGATTTAATATCTTGGTAGAGCCTTTTGCATCTGCCTCATCAACACATATACTACAAAATACACAACAATCGGTTAAAACTTTGCTAGTCCCAGAAGACTCATTGACCCTATCAACTGTGATCAATACAGCGGATAAACAATTTGAAAAATCTAATTTTATTTCGATCGGCAAGGAAAAGGCTGGGGTGCAGAGAAGAGATGTGGCAAAGCTAATCTCCTTAGTGTTTAATGCTTGAATCCCCGGAAATTTAGGTTTTCTTAAGATAGTAGGTTAAAATTTCTGTTTATGTTTTGGACACATTCTTGGTCCATTCGTTTCAGCTATCACATATCTGTCATATGACACATCCAGAAATTTCAGTTCAGAAGCTGGTGATGATAAAGAAGTCATTAGAGGATAAGCACACAGAAGATAATAGAAAGAAATCACATCTATTTGATATTGTTCCTACGTAAGTCCTTATTATTTGAGATGCTTTTTGTTGATTTTTTGAAGTAGAAACTTACGGTTGCCTGTTGCATAGATTAATGAACACCAATCATGGAAGGGGCATCATTTGTTGCAATCTATAGTTACTTTATCTGCGCATATCTCATCAAAAGCAGATTTGCTGGCTTCTAGCTGGTATTATTTACATTGACATTAAAAATTACCCTACCTACATTTCTTTTTCTTCATCTAATAAAATAAACTTCAAACTGTTCTCTCTTGCCATTTTCAAGCCTGATACTTTAAGATCCTCAAGTCTCTCAGGTTTAATTCCAATAACATCTTCATCTGTATCTCCCGTATCTCTCATCAACACTGGAATACTAATAAATCGCATTGTATTCTGCAACAAAGCCAAATCTTTGTCCATCTGTTCCTCGCTTCTGGGAATATTGTCTTCAGATACCAACAGCTTAAATTCTTCTCCAACTAGCTTCTTCCATTCGTCGCTATCGGTATTTTTTCCATCTAACTTCATGGACATGTCAAATAAAGTCCGTCGATCGACTCCAAATCCCTCAATTCTATTTGACCGATCAACTGTTGAAAAATTGGTCGTTCGAGTAGTCATAGTCCCATCTTCCTCACCAAGAGTGGCAGGAGCAGCATCAATTTCTCCCGCACCCACCCCGCCAATCATAGCATCCAACGCAGTTGCATTCGCAGCAGCACCACTGATAATAGGCATGCGTCTTCTCACCCTCTCATTGGCTTTTTTGGCCTGTTCATCCCTTGCTTTTTCATCGGAGATTAATGAATCGTATACTTTTGGAGAGGTAAGCTCTTTGTCGACGACTCTTTCCAGCGGGCCGGTGGATTGAAGGAATTTAATAAGATCCTATTGAACGTGTTGGTTGGAAACAGAAAGCGTGCTGGTTAGTGCATGGCGACTTTTCATTCATGTTTGCTGACCGCATATCCCCGAGTTGCTCAAATGTTCCACAAAACAGTGATGACTGTAATTCGATGCTGAAATATAAAATACAACTAGCCATTCATCAACGCAAACACTCCGTCGCCATTCTATCTCTTACCTCCGGCATCTCGGGCATCTTATCGGGCATTTTAGGTGCATCAGGTCCCTGGCCTCGCGTGGGACTGTATTCAAAGTCTTTTCGCGGTACATCTCCTCTGATTCGTTTGGATGCTCTCGAAAGAGTTGCGGCTGCTTTGGAGGAGGCTTGTCCCATGGTGGATGGATGATGTGCGATGTGCGTGGGATACGATGTGTGTAATTAAGGTAGTTAGAGTGTAAGTGAAACAAACATGTAGTAGGGGAAGTGAAATCCCCTGCTTGGGGGTGGGTATACCATACCCTAAACGGATTACCTAATGAATCAATTTAAGTATTTGGCACCCAACTACAATATCACAGTTAGAGGTCTGTCTACTTCTTGTCCCGTGGCCATTTTCAGGGAATGGGAAATGGCCAAATTTAATTCCCGTGATCCCGCGAATGGCCGAGATCTCAAAACTGGCAGATATGGACCTGAAAACATGCTGGGATCCCGTGAATCCCTTGGATTTTGTTGGTTTGCTGGGTTGACCGATGACGTCAACAGACCTTCTGATGCCATCCGTTATTTTGGCGTTGGATTGATGCATTGGGTGACTAAAATAAGAAGCTCTTGCAAGTTCTTGGATCAATTTTCATCGATTTATGGTAGAGAACTGACTGGTCATTTCCCGACTTCTCGTCCCGGAGAATTCGCAGGAATCAATGGGATTTCTCGTCCTGATTCCCGGAGCGGGTTTCTCGTTTCCCGTTTACGGGACAGACCTCTAATCACAGTTGTTGTCAGATAGGTGGGTGCCGGATCAAGAATATACTCTTCACACGAATTAGTCTCTGGAGAGGAACCGGAGATGACATGAGGTGAAGGAGGAAACAAAGGAAGATGGTATTGAAGTACTCCGTCGATCAACCAAACTAATTGCCTGCTCGGATCGAATTTTGACCCAATTACAAGAAAGACTGTATTCAACTGGAGGATAGTCACGGAGGATAGGCAGGGCTTAACCACTTTTAGTGCTACGGTGAATACTAATCCAAAATATTCAAATTCATACCGAAGAGTAGAGTTTGCGGGTCTGAGAAGTTTAATACGTTACATTCGCGAGTATGATCTGCATCACATACCAATCATTATCAATTGTGATAGTGAATCGTTTGTGACAATGTTAAACAAGGCCCCTCATGAGGAAGACCCACTGACTTGGAACGTGCAAAATCTGACATAATACATGCCATATTTGGTATCCTAAAGGATTTCAGAGAAGCAGTATTCAATTGGGTAGAAGCACATAAGAACAATGATATGACTAGGGGTAGGTCCCAATCTCGTCCCGCCACTTTGGCAGGAAATGAGATTGTCCCGGGATCGGACCCCTCGGGACGGGATTGTCCAGGACGAGACTGAGTCGGGATTCTCGGATGAGAATCTCGCGGGATTTTGTTCGAGAGACATTAAAATTTGCCCATTTGGTGTCACAAATTGACCATTTTAGTAATTGTAAATTGTTTTGTAAGAAAGAAATGAGTTGGGTACGTGAATTGATGTCGAGATACCGCGTATCTTAACAATATCCTATTTATTGATGTAAAGGTATGCCATAAGTACTTACAGTTATACTACCTCTAAAATCCCAATCCTCCCGGGATGAGGGGTCGCGGGACAAGATCCAGGAATCTTGTCCCGCCCCGGGAGCGACAGTCCATTGGAGGACCGTCCATTAGCAGTGCAACACTAAATATTGCATGTGACCTAGCTGAAAAGGAGTGTATGGGACATTGTATACAACCAAACTGTCACCGTAGATCAATAGGAGGAGCTAAAGCCACTCTGTATCTTGCGAATAACATGGTTATCACTTACCACTAACATGAATGAACAAATTCAGTATGCATCTCAGGCATCGGAGATGAATGAATATATCTGTAAAGTCATGAGGTGGACAGATACAAAGATAGGCACAATGAATACAACAGCACTGGGTAGGACAAAATCCAGGCTGACGCTATCATAATCCATCCAGACAACCAAGATGATGTTTGATTGGTTAAACGTGTGCAAACAAAAAGAAAAATTGGGTCGGGAAGGACTTTGCACATGCTGTGGGTGTGAGATCAAAAACTTTTTACACCTCTACCATTGCCAAAACACAGATACGCAACAAGCATTCTGAATGGCAGTGACATAAGTCAAGACCACTATGGTTCAGAATAGGATCCCATCAAGCATTTATAATGGTTTCATTGGATCCATTTGTAGATCGGCACACAACACTCAACCCAACCCACTATATAACGGAGATACTGAGAGTGTAACATGGGTGGTGGTGGCTCAAGACACATTAAGTTCAATGCCAGAGGACACTCCCTCCATTGGAGAGAGATGGAAAGAAACGACATAAAAAATGCACTTGAATAATGGGTAACTTTGATATGGGGGTATGGGATATATTTGAATCCGTGCATTGGCTAGAATTTGGCATCCTGATCAGCACAACCCTGAAAGAACGGGCAAAACTGATGCAGAAGCCAAAGAATTCTTCCAGCTGATTAACAACTCGCATGAGTACTTGAAATCCAGGCTGGGTTGAGTGGGAAAGAGACATTGACACTTGAGAACTTATTTATTTTTTGGAACTTATTGGACTTTTAGGAATTTTTTGGAATTTATTTTATTGTCTGGTTGATGGTGCCTCAAATACAGCCTGTGTGACAATATCCAGGGCAAAAATCAACACAACACACAGAAAAAAATCATGGGCTACTGAACACAGCCCCCTCCAGAATGTTCACCTATTGGGGAAAGAAGAAAATAGTGAAGTGACTTCTACGGCTTATTAACACTGTGGATAGAACCGTCTTGTACCATAAGCAGTTCTGGGTATGGTGAGGCAGCGACAATCAGCATTTATTTAAGTATAGATCAAAGAGTCTGGCTATGAAATAAATCAAAGTTCTTGGTAATGTGGCACATCATTAGGACAATACATTCATTCTAACTCTTATTATTATTAAACCTTAATCAGAGAGATGCTTGTCGATGCCTTAGAGACATCTGTCGACGAGGCTGACGATGAGACATAGCACGCATTACATCAGGAGAGGCAACAACAGCCAAATCTGAAACTTCATTGACTAGTTCTGCATTGCTGTGCATTCTATTGTGCATGATTTCTCTATTATGATTTGAAGCAGCAGCAGAATTTCTTTGTCTTGGAGGTGTTTCATCCATTCCATTCCAGCCATGAGTATTATACATTGATAGATTTCTCCTACTTAAGTGTGGATCAAGGCGACCAGAACGATTTGAATCAGAAATAGCAGAAGTCATATCAGTGCGATATGATTGGTCAATTCGGTAAGACGGATCAACGTAGGCATTCGAGTAGTATCCGTTTGGCTTGGTAACAGATCGATATGATTCGTGGATTGGGGCTACATCAGTGCTTCCTAGCGAAAGACGTCTAGTTGCCACCCATCTGGCTAGTGACCTTCGTCTATTTTCATCCCTAGCCAATTCTCGCTCTTTGAGCATATTTTTAATGTGCATATTACGCTTCCTTACTTCATAGCGACTTGCGAGTCTGAAGAGGAGGAATGACCCAAGAAAGATAATCATTCCAAATACAATGACTGCAGCAATGTAGTAACCAGCTTTGTTGTCAATGTTTTCGGCGACTACAACAGTTTCAATTCTGACAGGAGCATTTGTCAGTTGTTGTGTGGGTCTTTTTGTGAATGGTTCAGTTATTCCTTCTGGCGGCAAATCTACTGCTTCAACTTCCAACGACTCCACTTCGTTCAAGGAGCTGCCTATTGGCGCGCGGTTTTGCAAATCTCTGATAAACTTTTCTTGATTTCGGTTAATCGAGTCTTCGGCTATGACCCCAAGGTCGAGGCTATCCACACTAGGAGGAGGCTGCCCTTCGGACGTCGGGTTAGCCCGATGAGTACCAGTGATAATCATACTAAACTCAACTGCATTAGACCATGTTGAGAGACGGCGATAGTATTGAGCATCTTGGCTGCCATCACCAGTAAGTCTCCTCCTTCTTCCACAATCTGCAGCTGATCCAATTATTTCCACATCAAGGTCTGTGATTCCGTTCTTTTCTGCATCTGCGGCAGCATTGTGCTTTACAGTTGCAGCAACACTGTTTTCTTCTAATGCAGTCATTTCAGAGCACCCGGGCATATTAAGAGTTAGTAATAAGCCTGATGTGACTCGTGTAACATCTGTGGGACTAACACTTGGGATACTACTGGGAGATACGCTTGGCATTGCAGAAGGAATTGATGTCGGTTGAGATGAAGGAGAACTCGAAGGATAAAATGAAGGCACTGATGATGGTACTCCAGATGGACTATTTGGCAAGAAGGCATTGACGTACAATAAATAAAACTGTTAGAGACATCAGAGAGATATAGATGATGCTGTCATCAATATTCATCTTACCTGTAACTCTCAACAATTGTAGGGGCAAAACTAGGGACAGCACTTGGGATTTCAGTACATTGTGCCTCAAAGAGGACCTTTCCTTTGAATGCTCTAGTTGTATACAAATAGGATTGTGTGGGGAAGGGGTAATTGATTGCTCCCTCGCCAGACAAAATTCTGGGAGAGTTGTTTGATTCTGTGCTAACAAGTGCTATGGGCTCACTAAAATACGAACATGAGCACGAGCACAACGTTTACGAAACACCTCTAATTATCACACAATGACTCACTTCAACTCCATTTCACTTGGATCAATGCTCACCAGCCCCGTTGCAGTTAGTGTAAGATAAAATGATCGTTTGCCTTCATTGGGAGGAACAAAAGTTTTTGAGAACTTCTCCATTGGGATTTCGTAGTAATCTGGACCGCCTTCGAGTTTTGACTATGTTGCAGGATATTTCGTTCAGTTATTGGAACCACAAGGGAAATATATAGAGCTCGTTTTCTAACTTACAGTTAACTCATTGACAACCAGATCTCGGGTGGAAACTTCACCACTAGACACCATGTCCCATCCATCCAGACTTCCCCGATAATCATACGATAGCTCATCAAGAATATTATCTGTTCTTTCAGGATCAGCATAATACCCATCAGCACGCAGAGCGTACACTTCATAATTAAAGTAGGAACCTCCCATCAAGCTAGTTTCAACATGAAAACCCAGCGATGCTACCGTTGGACCAACATTATCCGTTGAGGCAGATTCAATTGCAAATAATATCCCAAATGAAGCGGCAAGTTCGCCATCGGCCAAGACTGAAAGATCAGTGGAGCAGCCTCCGTCAGATTCAAATTCAGCTGCACCATCTGCTCCTGTTTGCAATCGTCGTCTTGTTTCCGTGCGCAATGAGTCTCTTGCCTCCAGAAAACTGCAACATACCACCAGAAGAACGTAGATGTAAGTATAAACAGTTGACATCATCATGGATAGTATTAGTTTTGCAATTGGTCTCCCCGCCTGATGCTACTTCTGAGCAATCTAACCAACATGTAACGCGAGTTTAGGTTCAAAGTGTTATGATATTATTATGATGGCGGCCCAGTCCAATGCTTCGGCACAAATCGAGAGCCACGGCGGCCACGACCGTGTGTATTGGCCCCACGTGATCCCACCTCATCGTGACGGGATCGCAGCGTTCTCGATGGATGCAATCGTGAAACTCCCCGTTGCTCTTCACTGTGCACTGTTCGCGGCTTTTGTGCCTTGGCGCTTGGTGCTTGGTGGTGAAGGTCTGTGAAACGGTTGTGCGGAAAGCGGCTAGGCATGTCAGTTTAGTGAATAAATTCCTGACCTCTTTTAAGATCAAGAACTAAACCGACACAACTCCTTTGGGAGTCCACTGAAGATGAAACCGATGAGTCATTGTCCAGTTCTTGTGAAGTCATATTAATGATTCATTGAGTCTTTTTATTATATGTAGTATTGCCTCTTTTGGGTCATTACGATCAAAATGGAGTCATTTCTTTCACCCTGAGCAGAGATTTGAAAATTTGGCGCCAAAAGTGCGGTGTGCCGGTGTGCCGCATCGCACAATCGCACCACATGACCACATCATCTGCAAACGAATGGCAATCGATCTGCGTCTGCGGTCTGCGTCAACCGTCAACAATCTTGCCTCGAATCTCGACCGCAACAACTATGGATCCGAATTCAGTCTCATCCGGTTACACCCAATAACAATAGCAACATGAGATTTGCTGCGATTGTTGCCAATCTTGCGGCCATTCACGGGGTAGCTGCGTTTAGTCCTCCCTCGGCTTTTTTGCCGTATGTATCGACCTCCGTCCGGACCAATAATGTTGCATCGCCGGGCCTCCGCATGGTTCAGAAAACCAGCGAGAATCCGTTAGCTGGAGTTCTTGACCTGTTTAACCCGTCAAACTTTCTGACCAATATTCCTTCATCTGGTTCTGATACATCCTCGCCATCTGATGAACTTGTAGTTACATCCTTCATCAATTCATTGAACTCGCAGACATCTCCTACCGAACTTATGCAATACTTCGACGACAATATCAACTACGTGGACACGGCATACTACAATCCCATTGTTGGAAAAGATGCGTTATTCAAACACTGGAAATTACACACCAACTCATCGCCACTTTCGACCTTTTGCTCGGATAACTATCAAATTGCAATTGATGATATTGTCTCTACTCCGAACAAAGTATGTGTCATGTATCATTTGGCAACAGTGGGAGGAGAGGAGATTAAAGATTCAAAACACATTACATTTTACAATATCTCGCGAGTTGGAGATGGGAGCAAAAAGATAAAACAAGTATTTGATGTGGCCGAACCCGCCTCCCCTAAACCTGGTGACAGTGGCCTTAAGCTGTTAAAGACTGTAAGCTCATTAATTGGCGATGAGTCCATCGTCACCAAGAGTGAAATCAATGGAGCAGAACCTAACAGCTTGACAGTTGTTGAACAATACTTTGATTCTTGGACACAAGGTGATATGAAAAAAGCAATTTCACTTTTTACCCCCGATTGTCAAATGAGAGATTTGCAATATGATGATGCCTTCTCTGGTATAGATGAATATGAAAAACACTTACTACGTGTCAAAGATTGTCTACCATCATCATTTTCATTTGTAGTGGATGATATAGCCATAACGAAATCAAAGGCTGGGGTTCTGTGGCACGTGGAGAACAATGGTGACCCACTTGCCTTTACACGAGGCTGTTCATTTTATTACATTGACGAAAAAAGTTGTTTGATTAAAGCTGGGTTTGAGATTCCTGAAAAGGCCCCTCCCAAAATGGGATATTTGAACACGCTTAAGTCGAAGTTCGAGGCAGAACCTGTGAGATTTATCCCACTGGCGATTTGGGTAGCATACATGTACATACTCTTCATATCTGATGGGATCCTCCCTGGGGCTAATGCATTAGCTCTAGAACAACGAACTTGGGAAGAGGTGCGAGATCTTTCACTCAATTTCTTCTTAGTGGCTCCGGCTTTAAATTTGCCGTTTTCTCCAGTTGTCCATCCTATGTTGGAAGGTGTTTTCAACTTGCTGTTAGCGTGGGCAGCAATGTTTGCAGGGTTCTTGTCGGATGAACGAAAAGATAAACCAAATCTGTTACCGTTTGGTCCCATATTGGTAGGGATGCAGTTCTTGACAAGCGGCTTTTTGTTGCCTTACTTATTTACTCGTTCAGTGGAAACAAAATCTAAAGTATACAAAGAAGATATTGATGGAGACTTTCAAGCCTTGGTCGCAGAATGGAGGCCACTGGGTGGATTTCTTGGCTTTGTAGGTACTGCAAGCATATTCTGGGGACTCTTTGCTCGCCCTGAGTTTGGAGAATTCAGTGAGAGGTATGCCAGCTTTGGAGACTTACTGGGTATCGACAGAGTGGGAAGCTCTTTTATTGTAGACTTGGTCATCTTTGCAGTGTTTCAGAGTTGGTTCGTAGATGATGATTTAAAGCGACGAGGTGTTGATGAAGATAACATGCAACTTTTGAGGAACGCCAAGTATGTACCCTTCTTTGGACTGGCTGCTTATTTGACTGCTCGTCCTGCACTACCTTCATTGGAGTCTGATGATTAGTTTATGCTAATGTGACTTAATCTTAGTTACCTATCCTAGGCATATTTAGTGAAATTAAGTTCAGTTGTAAGAGAAGTTTTCGAAAACCTTGTAAAGTAAGAGCTTGCTGTGGAAATTCTATCTGAGGAGCCAGAGTTATACTTATGGTTATTCGTCCACTCAAATTGTTGGTCTTTGTTGGTCTTTGCTCTAATTTTTCTGTGTTCATCTTGCTAGCATCACAGTTGGTACACATGATTTGTTTTTTACCAACTGCATACTAGGGTATTGTGCATACTGTTGGAATCTCAATCTTGATGTATGTGCTTCTTTAGCTCCACCATGTTGCTTCATTTGAATTTCCTCTTCCTACTAGTTGATCTTTGATTTCCAAGATTCTTGTTTTTAACTGTCTTGTCCAGGAGCAGAGTGAACACTGATTTTATCAGAAATGGAGAAAGTATTTTTCACTTGAGAAAATGTGGAAGAGTCTACACAATGACAAAACTAATCGATTAAGCCGTCGTTTTTGTGAAACGGCTGGTTTAGAGGAATTTTAACGATTGACGCTAATCTTAAAGATTGGCATCAATAATGACCTATAGAATTTCATTATTATGGATACCTTTTTTGCTTCCACTTCCTCACATTTATTTTCTGTTCAGATTCGTGCCTTCACTGACAGCAAACGAAGTGACGATAAATGAAGACAAGTGACAAAACAAGTCGTCAATGCGGTCAATTCTACGACTAACGACGACAAAACTACGACCAAAACGACAAGACGGGACCAACAATAGAAGGCAATCAGTTTGGCAGGTGTGGAATAGCAGTCTAAGAGTTGCAAAACAACTTGTAGAAAGTATCATAAAACTCATACACTATAAGCTTGCCTTCACAAGAATTTCTCCAGTCCAGCTATACCCATGCTCCAATTGTGCCAATTGTTGGATTTGGTATTTTACTTCACAAGACATTGATGAGCCTTATTATGCAAAGACAAGTATGAAGTCACAGTACCTTCAAGAAATGGTGTAGACATCTGGAGAGACTGAACCTGCATTTGACCTCATTTTGTGCTTCAAAAACATGAAAGAGTTAAATTGTTTCAGATTTTTGAACAATGTTGAGTGTTCCTAAAGTTCAAATACCTTGCAAAACATATCGACATGTTTGCATAAATCAAAACCTGTCATGCAATCAAGAGATTGAAAATGTAATCTTTTAATGACAGCAGGATTTATGTATATACAACAATAGAGTGAAACCTAGACAACATACACATGCTAGCACAGCATGTTTGTTTTTTGTTGGAGCAGAGAAAGTGTTACGCTTCAACTTGCACTCTCACATAAAATGGCTCTGCACGGCTCTCGGGTGACGGGTGCCTTCGCGGTCAGAGCCACCCTCGCACGGTCTATCTGCCGTAAGATATGTGAATATCTGACCACAAAAATACTCACACACCTGATGTGCACAGACTCACACATACAAACTTTATCTTGCAATGGAGAGGTAAATTGCTGTTTTTAGATTACACACATATAATTACCTTTGATGGTAATTATCAGGAATGTGGTGGTAGTGGTCATAGATTAGTTCCTAGGTTGGGGAAAATATCACACGTACTGATGATGTCATTGATTCACTCTCTCCTAAGAAGTTTCCGAAAAGTACATGGTGCCCCGATTCTTTAGTAATTGC
>JALLAY010000834.1:0-13583 GCA_036939635.1 Cyclotella baltica
ATTAAATTCTATCAGGTTCAATATTGCACCCGGTAGATGGAGTTGGGATTATATCCTAAATAATCCTTTAAATTTATTGTTGGTTGTTCAGATTGTCACGGCATTTTCGATGCCCACACAAGATAAATGCAGTAATTGATTAAGAATCACCACTTAGATTCATTTTGCATTCACTTTTTGTGTTTGGAAGCGACATTATGAAATGGTTATATTCCATGTTTGTTTTCAAAGAAATGACTATTTTTATGTTTTTGCTTGAAAAACTTTTTGTTTGTCAAATAACAAGTCCAAACTACTTGCAAGTTCTTGTGTAATTAAACTGTAAAATGTTGATACATATGTATCTTCTACAACATCATACCAAACTCATATTACCTCTAATATCATCCCACTCTGTGATTTTATTTGAGAAAGAAAATTGCTTCTTACTTATGCTCAGCTCAATGTAGTCAGTTTTTTTGAAGAGAAACACCTTTCCAAAGAAACTTCATTATTCAATCATATAATATCTTTATACCTTGATCTCAACACTATAATTCAGCTGCATTAAACCTGTTCTCATCGTGCTTTAGTATTAAAGAAGAGATGAATTGGGTTTCATGACACAAGACAGCATGGATATCATGTTTATTAGTTTCCCTCGATTCAATACTACAAACCCTCAATAATGTAAGTTAGATACTGCAAAAGCGTCTCGTCAGAAAAGATGGTGCCTCTTTACCAAAACCACATCAAACTCAGGGGATATTCATGAGCATGGCGGCACCATCACGTTTGATTTCTTGGTAGTTCAAGATATCTGATACTTTTCATGAAACTTACTGATTACATTCTTCAAATTATGCGCTGATACACGCTTGTCGCTAGGCGCGCATTAGTTAAATCCACGGACATATTTAATAATGATGTCACACTGCCTCCCTTTCGTCACCAAGTATTTTGATTATACGTCAGTTAGCAACCACAAAAATGGTTAAATCAAAGTTTAAGACTCGTCCTCATAGTCATTAGGGTTGATCGTATCATTTCCTTCAATATCATGCTGCTCATTAGTCACGATTGCAACATTATCTGTCATCCGCCCATCATGTCCTCGTGCCTTGGGATAATACATTACAAGAGGACCACACATTTCATCGCCATGCGATACTCCATGATGCATGTGAACAGTTTCCTTAGTTGAGTCATAGGTGCACACAAATGTGAGGGAGTCACCTTCAAGTAGAGGTTCGACCATGGTGCTATGTCCCCCTGAGCTATTAGAATTGAGTTGAATAAAGCTCCTTGGTTTTTTTAGGTTGATGAAAGTTTGATCATGACCATACCCATGGTAGGGATTTATTTCGCCATACGTCCCAATGAGCTTATTGTCTCTGTAATGCTCAAGGCGGGCTCCAATCATGTGGTCGTGACCATGAAGATGCACGGCTACGGGATATACTTTGCCATGGGCTTTAAAATCTGCAGATATAGCATCATTGAGTTGTTCCTGTGTGAGATGAGCCCGCCATTCAAATGACTTCTCTCCGGGAGGGATGTCAAGGTCAGTTCCAATGAAGCCAAACATTCCAAGATCATGTGAACGTTTGACTGGTTCGGTTATAAGACGGAAGCCAGATGCGTCCTCAAACCCTTTCCCATCTGGCTCATAGTTCTCAGGAAGGAGATAGTGAACTTGCATAAGCAGAGAGTTGAATCCAGAATTTGGCCCTAATAAAATTCCAGTGTCCTCTGGAAAGTCAAATGCATCAGCCCCCTTGTCATATGCCCACAGGATCTGTTTGCAATTCGTCTCCAAGAAACGGTCATACTGGCACCATTTGCTCTGCTCATTCCGAGTCTTTAGAGCATTAAACTCTTCCGCCGGTGAATCCTGACATGCAAACAAGTCCATATGATGGATTATTGGGCCATATTCCTCAAATTCTGTCACCTGCGGTTCAATCCGAATGATGTGCACATCATTCTCCACAATCGACGTGATATCTTTAATTGAGCACACGAATCCAGCGTCGTATGCGCCCTTATTGTTTGAAATATCGATTATTTCGCCGCTGCCTACTTTAGCACCCACTGTGGTCTTCTCGAAGAAGAAATTTAGTGTGTTGGGCTGTTCTGCGTCCCAGTTCACATTGGGCTCCGTGGTGGCCTGAATCACGCTCTCGAGATAAAGCGAGGCAAAGAATACGAGGATGGGGGATGATTTGGTGCTTATGGATCTCATTTTCGTTATCGCACGCGACGTAGTGGTTGTTTTATGAGGGAGACCCGAGACAGCCGAGATAGAGCTAGAGCCGAGAACCGAGGCGACAAGGGTAATAAAACGTTGGGATGTTGGGTTGAGAGGAGATAAAAAAGAAAACAGTCCAATAGGTAGATAGGTATTGAAGTATTATAGAAATAAAGATACCTTTAAGTATGTAAAGGTTTTTGTAGCTTTCAAGAGCTCTAAATGCTTGAGACTGACTGTACTTATCTACCTACTGATAATGGTTCAGCCAATGAAAGCAATAGATGCAACTTTCAAGTTTCCAGTACTATTCTAGAAAAGTGGCAATGCAATACAAAAGGTGTGAATATGAAGAGAAACATGTTGTAGGACTAGACAAAACAAAGCAGTCAAATCTTGCAAAGCAAAAGCAAATAGCAGTTGAGCATTTATGTCTAGATGTTGATCATGGATATGAATTAATAGATGGGTTTGATTGTGAACAAGAAAAATTAAATGGGGTTTGGCACTTGAGATTAAGAGGGAGGGAATGTTGTTCCAGATTAAAATTGAGTAAAAGGAAGGCAATGCAACCAGGAAATCAAGCGCAAAAATCCAGGAGACATGTTCAGGTTCATAGGGTCCCCAAATTTCTAGAAGACTCGCAGCCAAGTTTGGATACCTCGATGTGTTTGCTTCCTGGAAGAAACAAAAGATAAAGGGGTTTGCTTGCAACCAACAAGTAATATTTATTTAATGAGTATTCAACCCCTGATGCTGAATGCAGTACCATAATTTCTTATTGAGTGATGCTACATTTGACAGAATGATTGAATTTGTTTTTAAAAAAGTGAGTTCGCACTCCCGTAGGTCAAAATGTCGTGTCTCAAGCAAGCACAAATTTGCTTATGGCTGGCGTGAATTTGCTCCATGCACATGTCCTTGAAAATGTCGCTCTGATGGTAAACAATAGTAGATTTTTTCGCCAAAAAACTCTCAGACTTCCTCAACCATTTCTATTTCTTGTTAGCTTGTTTGGGTACAAAGGGGGGGTTAAGATCGTGAGCATATGTACTATCATGTTGGTAAGATTTTAGATGCTATTGTTTCTTTGTTTTCATTGTAGCCTTTGTCAATTGAATCACGTTCTAAACACAATAGAATTGTAAGAAAGGCAAGGTGATGGGTAATGGACGATGGATCAAGCATAGGCGGTAGACATACTCGAGAGAGTCTACGAATAATAGTTGCAAGAGTTAAAGTTCTATCATGATCTCTTTGTTGCTCAGTGCTGATGAGGAACATTTTTGGCAGGAAAAATATACTACCGTAGTTTAAAGAATATATGCTTTTAAAAATTAGCAGCTTTGGCCGAATTGGGCTGTTTAATTAAAAATTAGCAGCTTTGGGCAATACATCGTTTAAGCGCTATTTGCTGCTTTGAGAGCAAATTTGGAGTATATACTGCAAATCGGCTTTAACAATTGTATTTAATTAAAAATTAGCAGCTTTGGGCACTGCATCGTTTAAGCGCTATTTGAAGCTTTTGAGAAATTTTTCAAAGCATATATTGTTTAAACTACGGTACATTAATTGGATATATCACAAGCAACTACATGAATTAACTGTGTGAGTCATTCATCCATGAATAACAGTGCTGTGTGATGTGTCTGTTACAATGAGGTGGAAGTTGACAAGTAATGGGATAACATGAATTGAATTATGTGGTGCATGTGGCTGGAGGTGTGAATATATGTTGGGATCGTTATATGTTGGAAGAGGTGATTATCTATAGAAGGTGTGTCGACATTGGTATGAGGTACTAAGGTAAGCCAAACATGATAAGTTAAGCGACCAGACAGATGTGCGGTGTTTGTTATTTGTGATCATGTGCCATTGGCTCGGAGGTTAGTAGATGTGCTGTGTGCAATATGGTTTAGCATGTGGGTAAAGTTTTTCAGGGACATGCGAACATAACATGTTAATAAGTGACATGTTTAAACATGACATATTTATTCGACGTGTCGAAAAAAACACGACGTGTGCACTTACACATCAGACGTGAGCTCTCATTAAAAAAGCATGTCGACTGAACAGGACGTGTTTTAGGGTTTATAGATGAATTCACAAGGACCCGGAACCAACTTCTCAATCCCACAATGGAGATTACATGACTCTCCTATTTCAAGTTTGGGACTGTTCTGTGACTGAGATTCCATACATAGTGGAGGCACATGGGGATGATGAATTTATATTCTTTGTGGAAGCTTAATGGAGGTTAGACGTTGAAGGGAATGATGGTGTCCCATCTCACCAAAGATCAGTTGGATCCCACATGGATTTGGCTTTGGAAACTACCAAGGGGAAGCAGGTTTGCCATCTTTGATGATATTGGGTACGGAAATGGAGGCGGGATAAGGGCCATAAAGTGTGAGGCAGGTTGGTCTATTGCCGTCATGTTCATGGAGGGAGGAGAGGTTGGGGATTGTCTTTTGATTAACGTTGCTTAAATGCTTAGAAGATAAATAATTGAATAATCTTGTGTAAAAGAAAAATTGAATAGTTTATTTGATCAATAAAAATATTATCCTTGACTGATAATTATGCAATTTTCAAGATACACTTTTGCTTAGAGCTATGAGATCTGTGATGAGTGTCAATGCCAACCGCTACTTGGATTTGAAAAAACATTTCCAGCTGATTGATATCTTCTTGTGGTGAAAGTTAAGAACTTTCTTATGGTGCCATTTGTTCATTTTCCCAAGCTGATAGAGATGGGTTATATCCTTGATTGGACATAATATAACCAGACATATCTGTCACAATTTTACTTCTATGATGTCACATCCAAATCCAAGCTAATCGTCCATTGATGATGTCCCTGAATGGATACAAAAATAAACAGACATGAGTTACTTATTGATGTCACATTCGAACACAGGCCAATCAAATTCAATAGCTGGAACATCACTTCGATCACCAGCATTCAGATGTGATCACACGCTGGTCAACATAGCAATTTCTGATCGTGTGCTGATCAAGTCAGAAGTTCTGATCACATGCCAATCAAATTAGCCAAAAAATGACATCTGATTGGCCTGTGATCGAACCTCTTGTGGCTAATGTTGTTGCACTGGAGACTAATCTACTATTCCTCCAGGGTCAGTTCCTCCCACTCCAGATTGATGTGGCCCTGAATGTGGTACATTGTCATCTTTTAGATGGCCTCACTCACGAGTTTTTTATTTATTTGCAGCAGCAGCAGCTTCAGTGCATCCGCCCATGGCAAACAACACCTTTGTTATGCCCCCAAATTTGGCTTAAACAAACTATTAACATACTTTCATTGAAACTTTAAGGAATGAGCTACAGTTGCAGTGCAACACCACCACTGCACGACAGTTATTGTCTGCCATGAATCTGTCACTTTTCTTGACCCAGGTAATATAGCATTCAGGTTTGTTTTCGTGCAAAGGATAATGGCCGCACAACTGCAAGCATAATCAGCAATAGCGGGATTATAGGAACTGTATCTGATCATAACCAGACTTCTGGTTGCCGGCCATTGTAGATCTAAGACTCATCACCTTATAGTTCTAGATGTTCCCATAGAGTGTCGGCAAGTTGTTCAAGTAACTTGTGATGGCAACTGCTTGGTGTCTGTGTGGACCTGGACAGTGAAGTCTACATCAACTGCGGACAAATCAGGTGTCACTTGTTGTATGCTTGTACATCTCTTCTGCTGGCACTGACTGCGATGTCTAACTGGATCTGCATAGTGTGGGGAGTGGTGGGTCCTCCGTCAGTCAGCATTGAGATGCAGCAGAGCACATAGTCAGTGTTGTTGGTCATATGAAAGAGCTAGTTTGAGTCATCAGACAAGATCCAATCATCAGGGCAATATCTTGGAGAGAGGAACTTTCCCAGCTGGTATGGAAGACATAGATTCTGGACAGCAGTGTGGAAGAGTTTAAAGCTCTCCTTTGTATGTTGTTCTACAGAGAACTTGCATCAACTGTCAGTTGGCAGGGTATTGAGGGCAAAAGAGTCAATGGTTAAACCATTCAGAGGATGCAATAAATTTGCAGACGCTACATATTAGTTAGCTCCTTATGGCATCAATAAAGAGGAATCATCTTCTCATATACATACACGTAGTACAAGGTGGGAAGAAATCTTCTTCAAGAATATTTGAAGTAAAACCCACCTCCATTTGGAAGACTTCCAAGGATTAGTGCAGCAGTTGTCCCATGGAGAGTGGTTTCATTTGAATACACATTTCAACAAATGGAGCTTCTGGAATAGCATCACCATTCTTAGATTGGACATGTTCAAACAACTCTGGACTCAAGGAGGAGGCATTCAAAAGAATGTAGTTATGTTCTTCTTAGATAACCTGAAGTGGAGAGAGAACTTCTCAATAGAGCTTATTGAAGGATGCCAAAGTGTCCAGGTCACGGGTAATGACAGAGAAACCATCGGTAGGAGAGGAAATCATAGCATACTGAAAGCCCATCCACCCATTGACAGGCGGCAGTCGATTCAAGCAAAATATCTTAACCCAAAGCATCCCATTCTCCATTTTTGTCTTCACATGATATCCGAAGTCACCAGTAAGATGAGAGAAAATCCCACAGCATCTTTTCACAATAAATAATATCCTTCAATGGAATTCTGATTAGAATCCCGTCCTTTTTCAGTATCCTCGTCTTATAATTTGATAAAGACCATAAGGATCAGAGAGTTGGAACTCCTCTCTTATCATATTCAAGAAGGATTTGGTAGCTTCAAGGTACCCACCAGTAGCCTGCACAATAAGACCCCAATCTATCACAGAAGACTGTGCCTGAGCAATGAACTCATCCGAAGAGTCTTCTCGATTCTTGGAAACCAGGAGCAGGTCAGTGCAGTAGACATAGAGGATTGTGTCAAGCATAAAAGTAATCCAGACCAAGTACTACAGAATATGGAAGCATGGAGTAGATGTTTGTAAGCATTAATCATTAGGTTGCTCACACTTTGAAAACCAGCAGATGTAATACTATTGTCCTGTCTAAATTTGAAGGATGTATTGTTAGTAGTCTCACCAATCCTTGCTGGCATACCAAATCCAATACAGGGATAAAAGGTCATGGTCTGAATCATGACAAGGCTGGAACCACTGTGGTGAGAGGGATCTCAAAGCCTACGTCGCAATGCTAATGAGAGGGTGGGCAACAGTTCCGGGAAGTGGAAATCTCCTCCATTGGTGGACCATGGCCAAAATGAGGGACTCATAACCCATCAATCACGCCGACAGATTTGGACGGTGGTGGATCTGCCTGGGCAAGTGTGTTGCCATGAGTAACTAGTTGCTTGTCTGGCAAAAAAATGTTGGATCACATGTGAGTGAAAAGATGTCAGCCTCTAGGGGATGTGTAAACTAGAATAGCATTTAAAAATCAAATTATATCATGCATTTAAACATACAAGTGAAGCTATGTACATCCTGTTTTATCATCTCTGCATAACTCTTGTTTTGAATGCTTTGTTGTAGTCAAACATCCTTGCACGTCTACGTTGTAAGTAGTAATTCTACCAAATATGACAATTTTTAAATGTTTGCCTTTTAAGCCTCTATGGACTTGATAAATTCCGACCATATTCTAAGAGTTAGAATTTTCCATGCCTGGAGTATCCCTCATATTTTGTAATGGGTCTAAAGGTATGGTATTTCTTTTAGACAATTCCCATGGTGCATAAGATTAAGTGTATTTCCTATTATGAAACAAATGCGGTACTGAAAGCGGCGAGTGGGATAAATTAGGCGGCGCCTACCTGTGGGCACATCTTCATGCAGTCACTTTCATATGTTTTCTGGATATCATAAATTATGCAAGAGCATACAAAATGTGTCGCATCAGTACAATTTCCTTCCTGTCATCACATATTGATAGACTGGAGCCATTGATAAAGTTGTAACCGCAAAACCACAGGTCCATCTCCACTCCTGGAAGAAGGTGAGGCAATCATTCTTGAATTTGTCACACTGCTTCAAAGCGCAGTGCTATGCCGTGCATGCTCTCTATTGGTCCCCTTGTCCAGTTCCTCTGGAGATAATCGTCTGTATCGCCAACAAGGGTCTCCATTTTACTTTATTTTACGAGTGTCAATTAGCTTATAAAGTTTCTTCCGTAGGAGACTGCTGCCTCTTCATTATGATCTTTCAGGAGTATGCCTCTTATTTTTCCAGGCCTGGGTAGCTGATGGTTTGTCTCAAAAGTCAACAATCCGGTATTTGTGGTCCCCAGCGATACGTCTGTGTGGGCTCATCATAATGTTGACAACCTCAATATGTTGGGTACCGAAGCAGCCAGTAATGGTAGTCTTGCCCTGATAGTAGCTTGATGGACTGTTGTTACAATTTGCCATTCTGAATCATTGAGTCATCAAAAATCAAAAGATCATCCTCCTTCAGTAAACTAGCAATGCAGCCACAATGAATATTCTCATTCGTGTCTATAAATATTAAGATTAGACTTCCATTCTAGTAGCTGGTAGACCAGATCAACAGTGAATCACCCCATGGGATTGCCAGGTATGTTATTTTTTTGGAAGAACAAAACTTTGGAACCCAAACTGTGAAACATCCACGTTTTCTATCCTAAATCACCAAATGACAGAAAAGCTTGGTTTGACAGGGCAATATGGTGTGGTTATATGGGTCTTCCTCTCGTCAGTAACAACCAGCTTCCAGACTCACCAACCAAGTCTAATAGAGGGGTTGTATCTAGCGTCAAATGTTCGTCTTACGAGGTGCCAAAAGCTTATTGAAGCAAAGCCCCCATGCTGTGATCTTCCACTAGGTTTTGTGATAGTGTTAGCTGTGGTCACTGAGCTGTCATGACCATCTAGCAGGATCTTGATTGACTTCTCCAC
This sequence comes from Cyclotella baltica, assembly GCA_036939635.1. NCBI lineage: Eukaryota > Bacillariophyta > Thalassiosirophyceae > Thalassiosirales > Thalassiosiraceae > Cyclotella > Cyclotella baltica. The sequence goes on from JALLAY010000834.1 coordinate 9,128, forward strand.
CTGGGAGCTGTCAAAAGTCAACACCATATTCCAAATAAAAATTTTATCAAATTGGTACTGCTTTGCGATGTCTTTAAGCTTCCTACACTTCTCATTGGATTTCTTCTTGTCATATAGGACTGTAAAAGTTCGCACCGAACCATTGAGCTACTACAAGAAGTTTCCTATCTTCTACATCCAGCTCCACCTTTGTCAATAGAACATAAAAAGGTCATTAACCACCACCTGCTCCACTGATACTTGCTTATGTACCCTCACATTGAACATGACAGGCTGCTTTTCACTGACCAGGACATCATTCTGCTTAGTTACCCAAAGAAGCTGCTCTTGCATCGGCCAAAATTCCGGATTGTACTACCTACTTAATTAACCTCAAAAGCTTTGCATCCATCTGTTCAACTTCTGGAGATATGAGGCACCACTGATCTTCCACCTCCCTACCCTTGACTGTGATAATGCCCTGTCAAAAGACCGGCCATACAATGGGCGGTGGGTGTTGTTGATGTTGACATTGTTGAAGTTATTGTTGCCGTGATTACTGTTATTAGTGTTGTTGGTGGTGTAGATGATATGACTATAGTGAATGTCGATATATGCATCAGTGTTTACACTTGTTATGTGGTTCTCATCTCCGTGTCTTTAGTCCTTTCCATGTTGCTACCGGACCCAAATTCCCCGTGACAGGAGCCCTCCACCAGCACTCATTGCAAACCTGTCAGTAGTAACACCATTCCCAGACCTTCTGTTTGTGCCCACATCAGAAGAATAGGCACCACTGACTATCCTCCCTGCACCAGAACACAATCATCCTTAAGAGAGGGGCAAGGCACGGTCTTCCAGTGGAACTTCTAGTAGCCAACGGGAGGAGCCGTGCTCCAGTTTGTTAAAGTGAACTGTAAGCAACTGAATACACTTTTTGGTATCTTTGTAGAAAGAATTCAACGTCGTGGAAGTATTGGAGAAAGTTGAGAATTTATCCACTTGGAAGCTTTTAATGGTTGGTCCAGACAAAATGGGATCATTATGCGAGAGCTACAAGTTTCTATCAAACAGTTGGTTGAGTTAAGCTGCAGTTGCATTCCAGGAATGACACCTTGGGTCAGCTCCTGGATACAGATCTATCAGAGCTGCCACCACAGGAATATTAAGTACCATGAGAGAAGATGGATGTCTGGTCAGCCGGAGTGGGATTCAAACCTGGTTTGTTGCAAAAGTTGTAGACTTCAGCCACTTGTTCTTTTGCTTCATCTTCATTGCTAAACTGCTTAATTTTATCCGATTCATTCTTGTCAACTGCCATTTTCATAAAATGTTAGTGAAGATAATCATCAAAATATCATTTTAGTCATATTGTCTACAAAGGGCGTGCTTGCCACATTCCACACCATTATCACCTCAAGGGTGATGTTGGGCATGTGAAGGCTGTCCTGACAATGACAATGGAGATGGTAATGGCAACTGGCAACTGTGATGAAATAAAATAGAGGTTGTGGGAGATTGTCATGGTGGATCATGAGGAGTTGGGGCGATGAAAATGTTTTTACCAATTTCTCAGTATTGCTGCCAAGGAAGATTTTGACAATGAGGAAGGTCAGAATCATCAATGTTACCACCGAAATCTCTTAAATAGCAGCACCAGCACCATGATGAGGTGTAATAGTGTACCCTTATCCACAGTGGATGAGACATGCATAGTACAAAGGGCAGATGATTTATCATGGTGCAATGCGGCTTGCTTTCCCCATGGTGGGGACAAAAAATTGTATTGATTCCCAAGTAGTTTCTGTAGAACATTATTAAAAACTGGTGATTATTATCTTTGGCGACATACCCAAAACGGAAAAGTAGCGTACTACTTACTTTTTTACTTAAATACATTTTTCTTATTTCTAACATGTAGATCATGTGTCTCCCTAAGCAGGAGATACTGATCTATCAGGTTTTCAGCTGTGGATCCATTTATTGGCTTTGCAACCATTCAGAGAGCTAATGGATGGAAACCTCAAACTCAATCGATCTACCATAATCTCGCAAGAATCGCTGCAAGTGTAGATGTACATGACACATTCCGGGTGGTGACTGCAGCATTAGGATATCTGTCTTTCATATTAGCATATTTTTCTCCAGTATGAGGTTGGGTTCAACAGAAGCCGTAAACTTGCTTGGTAAAAATATTCATGGAGAACATTAATGGGGTCTGCTATATATCTTCGTTACCCAATTCTTCGACTTTTCTGGTTCGACACAAAAACTGAGACTTCATACTATCACTTGACATATGGAACTAAAATCTTATTACCTACATCTACAAGTGACTAGAAAGTGAGCAATTAAGATTGGGCGGCTATACTATCACTTGACACTTACTGATCTCGTCTGAATGATCAAACCTCTTTGCAAACATAAACCGGGGTACAGAAAAGTATCATGCTAAAAATATTATTGTAGATAATGAATATTAGATAGCTGTCCAAGGAAAAGAATGATTAAAGGACCCATCTCATCCTCAGACCTATGTTGGTGGTGCTTTCAATTGATGCCTAAGTTTCAGTTGGGACAAATTCATCATCCCAACCATCCCTATTAATTACTCTGCTCCGTTTTGCTTCAGAAATGTGATTACGCAAAAATTCTCTCATCCTAAAGGCCTAAGCAAGGGAATGATAAGGACTAGAGGTAGAATGATAAAGTATGGTTACTTTATCTATAAGTATCTACTACTAACAACCTGATCAGGTCTCAAACCTGTACATTGTTTGCTCCTGTCACCCGAGTGAATTGAGGTTGAAGTTGATCCTCGCTCTTGTTCGCGCAAGATAAGACAGAAAGCGCGCGCAAAGATAGGGCAAGTAGAAGGAACACGTCACAGATATTACCTTTGTGTTTTCAATTTTGACGTAATAAATAAATCACTTCCTACGTGCAAACGATAGGTACATGATATGATGCATCTGGTCGAAATCTTCATCTTGTGATGGGCCGCATAGGAATCAGTACGATCTTCGCGAGGTGTCTCCTTCAACCAAAGACATTTCACGAAAGATTCACCGCCGACCGGCCGCGGCTCCTGCAAAACCAACACGATGTTCTCACAATTCAAATTCATTCCGAACAAACTAAAACCACCATGAAGTCTGCCATCATTGCCTCCCTCATCGCCGGCGCCGCCGCTTTCGCCCCTGCCCAAACCGGCAAGGCCACCACCTCCCTCCGTGCCTTCGAGGACGAGCTCGGAGCCCAGCCCCCTCTTGGATTCTTCGATCCCTTCGGCATGCTCTCTGGAGACTGCACCCAAGAGCGATTCGACCGCCTCCGATATGTTGAGATCAAGCACGGACGTATTGCTCAGCTCGCCTTCCTTGGACAGATTGTGACCCGTGCCGGAATCCACCTTCCCGGATCCATCAACTACGCCGGAGACTCCTTCGACTCCTTCCCCAACGGTGTTGCCGCCCTTTTCGGCCCCAACTCCATCCCCACTGCCGGACTTGTTCAGATCATCTCCTTCATTGGAGTTCTTGAGTGCGCCTTCATGCGTGATGTTCCCGGAACTGGAAACGAGCACGTTGGTGACTTCCGCAATGGATACATTGACTTTGGCTGGGATGACTTTGATGAGGAGACCAAGTTGCAGAAGCGTGCTATTGAATTGAACAATGGCCGTGCTGCCATGATGGGAATTCTTGGACTTATGGTTCACGAAGAAATCATTCCTCTTGGATACGACCCTGATCTTCCCATCATTGGCCACCTCCAATAAGCACGCTGCTTATGTCGTGGATTACTGACTCTTTCTAATTGTGTATTATTGTTATATAGTTAGATCATAACTCTCATTAGGAATTGAGTTTGTGACAATCTTTCATTTGTTTCAATGGGTATTGTACAATAGGTACCTAATAATCTTACAAACCTATCACTAAGCTTTCATTTAGTGATGCATAGAAAACATGGAGCATTGAGCATTTGCCACTTTTCTCAGGCAACAAAGCTAGTCTTAATTAAATGTGTCTCCACTTTCATAGGTTCAAAGGCTGAAATGGCCAGTTTCCAGTTTCATTATCCCACAACTCTAGAGGACCAAAGACCTTCATAAGTGGCTGGCTGCTAATGCTGGACCACTGGCAATTTCTGTATCTCAGGCACTTGTCAAATCATAACTCTGTTTTAGATCCGATAAGAATTGAGTTTGCGACAAGCTTCTTTCATTGAGTACCTTACAGAACAATAAGTTAAATCATTTATAAATTTAAACAGAGAGTTAATGATATTTTTACTATGAGCATGGCAAAGCCATGCTGGCTGCTGGACCATGGGCAAATTTCTGTATCTATGGCACTTGTCAAATCATAACTCTGTTTTAGATCAGATGAGAATTGAGTTTGTGACAAGCTCCTTTCATTGAGAACCTTACGGAACAATAAATCAAATCATATTTATAAATTTAAACAGAGAG
>JALLAY010000835.1:0-22221 GCA_036939635.1 Cyclotella baltica
GAAAAGTCTCCAAAAAACCTCTATGAAAGGAAAAGACCTAGCATTAAAAACCCTTTGTCAAGCAGAAGAAATTTATCCAACAACCCTCTGCAAAGGGAAAAGCTTCGGCTAAAACCTTTCTGCTCATCGGCATTGTCGTAATCATGAATGTCTTTTTCATTCATGGACATTTTTCTTTCAACGTGATTAACATTGTGCTTGTCATTTTTATTCACAAAATTTGCAGTGGGCTCACGTGAAGCAACGGGTATTTCATTCTGGAACAACCCATTTTCTGGATTATCTAACTTTGTCTTTAAAATGCTTTGGATTGAAATTTGAATTCATCAACACTTTGGTTGTAGGTCAAGATGATAGCACTTGATGACCAATGGAACCAAGAATCTTCCACTGTCGCTCCAGGTTGCCACAAAGGTTGAAACGACACAATATTTCAATTTCTTTGTCGACAACTTGATTAATGTACCCCTCTGGGTACCTCATTGCATTATTCAGCAGTTCAACATCTTTTAGCTGCTGCGCTCATGAATCCATTCCATTCAATGGACATTCTTCAGGAGAGTTAATCTCCAATGGGTTTAGAAAGCATTCAAACAATTCTGGCTCATCGAGCACAGAATGAAATCATTCTCTTAATGTTCATCAATGACATTGTCATTGGTGGGCATATCCTTCCCCACTATGCTTTCTGCACGTGGTACGCGAGAGAAAGTATCAGCAAGTAATTTCTCTGGCCATTGTACGTAACGTAACTGCGGGTGGTACATTCTAACGTAGCAGCGCCGTGTTGAGTGTTGAGAGTTCAAAATATCTCAAACGTGAAATATCTCATCTCCAAGTAGCATAGACTGATACTCTTTAGACTCATGATGATGGAGAGTAGCTCTTTCTCCATGGTTGTATAATTGCGCTGTGCCTTATTTAGCTTCTTACTAAAGCAGTCTATCGGGGCATCATTTTGTTTTGAATGATATAGCTCCTCAAGCAGTAGGTGTCATTCAATTTATTTTTTGCAACCTTTCTTTTGCTTTGGCGTGAGAGGTGCAAGCGAGGTCACATGTCGCAATAATACTTGACTGTGCCAAAGAAACTGCATAGCCCTTTAAGATTTTCATTTTCATTTGTAGGAGCAGTCAATGTGGTGCCTATTTGTTTCTTCAAAGGCTTGAAGGCCGTTGTCATAGCAAATACCTGAACCAATCGGTTTCTTTCACGGTGCTTTCACCTTTCAACGGGTTGACCGTGAATCTATTTTCTTCAAGTCGGGTGAAGATTTAGTCCAATGATAAGTACCATGTTCATGTGAGCATTCCATTCAGTGGAAACGGCCCCGGCGTCATTGATGCAAATTCGGTGTCATCTATTCAAGAATTTAATCAGTTGTCCATCAACGGTAGCAGTATTTGCCAAATTGGGTGACAATTTCAATTGTGCACAAAACGGCAGCGGCTCGTCATTTTGTGTGGCGAATGTGGATGAAAACCGATCACTTAACCCCATGGGTTCAAATACACCTATTTCACAAAGGTGCATTAATTCCTTTTCAAATGTGCCCAAGTGCATTCTTGGCGCAGGATATGCTTGTGGGTGAATATGTTCAGTTCAAAGGCTGTTTATTTTTTGTGCTTTTGAATGCTAAGATTACATTGAAGAGCTCCTCGTGCTTCTGGAGGAGACTCTTGCGCTCGCTTCTTTGGACTTTGGACCTCGTCCAAATGAGTTTGCTTATCAAGAATGCGGGTGACGTATGATTCTGTCCACTCGTCGCCAAAGTCAAGCATTCAAATCTCTTGCATTTTGCAATGAAATGGTCTTCCAAACTGCGAGACATTCTTATTTTCATAGCTTATGTCAATCATTGACTTTTGCTAAGTAGTCACTGCCAAGGATCATGACATATCGACAGTGTTTTGATCTCAAAGATGAGGCATTTTCTGGTTGTCTATATCTTCAACTAACCATTTGATTTGACGTGAGCATCCCGGCTAACGTCCTAACTGTTTTTGACGTATGCACTTTCCTTTTGGTACAGCCGTATCTCAAACCACCGATCGGCTAATCGGAATCACTTCTGATCTAGTGTCCGGAAGTGCTTGTAATTTATGTGAGATTGACAGCAGCCAATCGTATTAGCCACCAAATTCAATATTGGTGTTCAACAAAGATGTGCCTTCGAACCTGGCACTTGAACTTGAATTCTGACTTCGTTCTCGTCGATATCTTGCAACTCATCAGCCTCGGCTTTGAATGAGTTATTTATCAGGAGAAATAATGTCATCCTGGTGCATTGAATAATTGGTTTTCATTTTCGCCGTTCAATAATTTCTTTATTTAATTTTCATGTTGCTTGTTGACTTCGTCACTTTCAGCATCAATTTATATGAACATGCAACAATCAAACTCAGATGTCACATCACGCGGATGGTCATGTGAGCGTGCCTTGCACTTTTGTTGCTGCGACTACGAGAGAGCCATTGGCTTCGTAGTAGTGGACGTATTGGTCTTGGCGTCCACTTGAATGAGGTTGCTTCTGGAATCTTTTCCACCAGAACTACATTCATAGTTTCCTCGACTGCTTGAATCACCGTCACGGCGGGAGTCACCATCATTTTTATGGAGCTGAGCAACATCTGTTGCACACGGCTTGGCTTCAATTGCACAACCTCTGTTGCTTTCAATTTTTAAGTTAAGGCCGTACTCTGGAATCTTTTCCACCAGAGCTACATTCATATTTTCCTCGACCGCGTGAATCACCGTCACAGTGGGAGACTGCGCAACCTCTGTTGCTTTCAATATTTTAATAAAGGCCAGACAACCTCTCTTGTACGTACAGCACAATAATAAAAGGCTGCACAACCTCTGTTGCATGCAGCTTTAATCAAAAGCTCAAGGACACCGTCCTACGGAGCTTAAGATAATACTGCCCAACCTCTCTGTATCTTGTGGGCAGCTCCTCTTGAGGACTCTCATTAAAGAGTGGAGTACGTTCCGTCTCCATGAAATCATTAGTATATTATGATAGCGATGCAAGTACTACGACTCTAGCATCAAAATATCAGCTAGAATGCGAGCAAACCAGCTCTAGCATCATTTCTATAACCGATAATCATTTGTTTCATTTTGACGTAGCTTACAGCTCAACGTCGTAATATTTTGTTGATGAAATGCCTCAGCATATGCATCATGCACAATTAATCGTCTCAACGATGAAAAGTGCTAACTCCATTAATCATAATAATCGTCACTCAGACGAGAATTACGGCATCGACATCGCCATGTTCTTTAATTAATTTTTACTTCTCCATAATCATGGAGGAATTAAGAAGTTTCATTGAAATTAACTCACCTCGTGTCTTGTACTGTGTAGCAAATAATTGAGAGCCTCGCACAATTATTTATCTTGTGCACCACGGCACAAAGGCATTCGCATGCAAAGCATGCAACAAATCATAATACAAAGCAAATGCACGATTTGCATCGTATTTTTTTCTTTCCTTACTCGTGTATCGTTGACATGATATACATCACGCATCACAGCCCCTCGGTCTCGGGCCACAAGTGCACATCATCAAATACATAGAACAATAAAACAAATGATGCACGATTTGCAAATACTTCTTTCTTCGTGTATCATTGTTAAACATCATGGTCTTCCTATCTCAGGCCATGAATACAACAATTACAATTCGCTGAATCAACTGGGAATCACCAAACAATGAAAGACACATCAATGGCATTGGCGCTTTGTCTAACAAGAACAGGCGCTAGACAATCGAACATCATCGTTCTATGATCTCTTTTGTTTGTCGAGCCAACCGCAGTCATCAAGCATCGAACATCGTTACATGTCATGTGCCGTTCCATTCTCGTGTGACAGAACGACAAGCAGCAGCAGCAGACAGCAGACCACAAACAAACATCGAATCAACGATTCGACAACAAATGAACAATCGATCGAATTGATCAAACCTCGTGCTCATGTTAGGTTCGTTTTCTGTCTCCGTCTCCGTCACCGTCACAGGAGTCAACTGTAATCCCATCAAGCGTTGAACATCGTCACATTTCACACGCGGTTCCGTTCTCGTGCCACATGTCACATCACGACAAACAACAATGGTTCGAATCACCAATTTGACGCACAGCAAACGGACAATCAATCGTTTGATCTGATCGGTCCGATGGATCAAAAATCACGTTCATGTTTGGTTTTTGTTTGCCACAAAACTGCAAACATTCAAAGCAACAATTCATCACGGTCGAGCGGAATCACGCCTCGCTCACGTTTTTACATCAAATTAATTTAGGCACGTTCTTACCATTGGATTTTGCCTTTTAATAAGCATTTCAATGCTTCAGAACTTCAATTTTCCAAGCCCTTTCAACAGACAAGCAGCTTTTGTCAGCTTTCGAGGTGTTGCATTCATTTTTTTGTTCTCTGTCGGTGAATTTTGTTGCGCTGCTGACAGCAGTTAATTCTTATGTTTTCTTATCTCTTATTGTTAGGGTTAATCTCTAAGGTATTCGTACTTAATCCACAGTGAGTACTGACTTGTAATTACAATGCTAGACCCACATTGGAGTGTCTAGATAATGTTAAGCATAATATGCAAAGTGATATAGATTTTGTAAACTGATAAATTATAAGACCTAAAATATAGTTAATAAATGACTAGAAACATGAGAACAGTCGTGTACCTTCTCATAAGAGGTGCACGTATCATTTAAGAGATCTATGCCACTCTTGAGAAGCCCGTGTCCTTCTTAAGAGTTCTGTATCACTCTTGGAGATTCCATGACTCTCTTCAAGGTGTCTAGGACACTCATGACTCCCCAGTCATGAGTGGGCATGACATTCTTCCCCACTATGATTGGAGTTCAGCGAACAACAATCATGCGTTCACAATTTCTCGATATGGAATGATCCTTCGGACATTAATTCGTTCAGTTATTCCAGGAGAGAGCTCGATTGTCACTGTGCCGTTTACATGCACTGTAACAATAGTATAGGGACCTTCCGTTCGGTCCCCCAGCTTCGTCGGGTCATGTATTTTTTAAGCACTCGTTGCCCTACGATGTAATCGTAGGTGCGGCGTTTTAGATTTTGCCTTCGTAAGCTTTCGTTTACGAGTTGTTCCCTGTGTTGAGCAATTAAATGCCAATCTGCAATTAATGGGATGTTTAAAAACATATCCCGTCCAAACACCATTGCTCCCGGTGAGCTGTTGAGCGTGGTTGAAACGCTGGCACGCATGGCATGCATTGCTGTTGCCAGAGCTTTATCCACGAGACTCCTTGCTTCGGTCACCGTATGAGGGGGATCAGTGTAAATCATTGTTCGTAAAATATTACCAACAGTTTGGTGCATTCTTTCACAGATTGCATTGGCTGTTGGGTTTCGGCTTGTAGTTGGGACATCTTTAATTCCCCAACTTTCAAGCAATTGTTGAAACACGTAACCCGTAAATTCTCCTCCGTTGTCATGTATGCAATTGCGTGGCATGGGATACCTCGCCAGCCAGCAATGTTCAAATTTTTCTCTCACATGTTCAGCTGTTTTGTTATCAATTCTTACTAACTCAGTAAGATTTGTAACGGTATCAATGCACGTGAGTGCATTGAATTCATACTCCTTGTTGTTAATTGGTATCCTCCATGGACCAATTAAATCTATGGCAACATCTTGCCAAGGCTGTTCGCTAATACTTCTTTCGGGCAAAAGTCCATATCCTGGGCCATCTAATTTTTGCCTTTGGCATGCCTCACACCGGAATTCATCCACGGTTCGGCGTAGGTCAGGATGATGGTACCTTGCCTGCAGTGTCAACCGCATTCTCTTGCTTCCTGGATGGCCAAGAATCTGGTGGAACCAACGCACTGTTGGTAAAACCATTTCTTGTGCTAAAGCAATTTTCCATTGCCGTTCTGGATCATCACCAGGTTTGACATAACACAAAATTTCCGTGTCATTGTCAACAACCTTATTCACGTACCTCTCGGGGTATCGTGCTGCTCGATCGAGGAGCTCAGCGTCATTTTGCTGCTGCTCCCGGATCCATTCCATGTTCACTGGATTTTCTGCCGGGGCATTCATCTCAGGCAGATTTAGAAAGCATTCAAAAATCTCCGGCTCATCGAGCATGGAGTGAAAGCATTCCAACCATTGTGCCTCAATGACATCAACATTGTCATTGAGGGGCACATTCTTCCCCACTGTGCTTTCTGCACGCGGAACACGAGAGAAAGCGTCAGCAAGCACATTTTCCGGTCCTTTTATATAGTGCATATGTGGGCTATACTCCTCCACAAAGCAACGCCAACGCAATACTCGCTGTGAGGTGAGATTTTCAAAGGTAAGGTTTTTATGGTCAGTATGTACGTGGAGCACTGCTCCCAGTAACATTGACCGATACTCTTTGAGCGTCATGACAATGGAGAGTAACTCTTTCTCCATTGTTGTGTAGTTGCGTTGTGCTTTGGTGAGTTTTTTGCTGAAGCAAGCCACAGGTATGCCATTTTGAAAAATGATAGCGCCTAATTGGTAATCGGAGGCGTCGGTGTAAATGTGATAAGGAAGCCGGTGGTTTGGATAAGCCGTGAGTACATCGGCTGTAAGCATTGCTTTCATTTTTACAAATGCTTCTTGCATTGCAGGTGTCCATTCGAATTTTTTGCAACCTGTCTTTGCCGTGAGAGGTGCAAGTATGTGGGCTCTGCGAGGCCACATGTCTCGGTAGTAGTTGACAGCGCCAATAAAACTACGTAGCTCCTTGAGATTCGTAGGAGCTGTCATTTTAAGTATGGCATCTATTTTTTTCTTCCACGGCTTCAAGCCTGTTGGTGTCAACCAATACCCGAGCCAGTCGGTCTCCTTCACGGCCCATTCACATTTCAATGGGTTAACCGTGAAGCCATTTTCTTCAAGTCTAGTTAGGACTTTGTCCAAAAGGATGATGTGAGCTTTCCAATTCATGGAAAATGCTCCAACGTCATCGATGTAGACTTCAGCGTCATCGACGTCATGAAAAATATTCTCCATCACCTCTTGTGCAATGTCAGGAGAACATTTCAAGCCCATTGGCAACCGCCTGTATCGGTATTTGCCAAATGGCGTGAAAATTGTGCACAAGTCCGCAGACTCGTCATCCAATTCAAAAGTGTAATATTGCATTGATATATCGAGTTTCGTAAAAAATGCATATCCTGCTCGTCGGCGAAGGATATCATTTATAATGGGCAAAGGGTACTGCCTTCGTCTAATGACTTTATTTAGTGCCCGCAGGTCACTAACCCATCTAACACGGCCATCTTTCTTGGGCGTGATAAAAGTGGGTGATGCCCATTCACTTAACCCAGCGGGTTCTAAAACACCAATGTCACAGAGGTGCTGTAGTTCCTTTTTGAAGGTGTCTTCATGAACACGTGGTACTGGGTAGGCACGTGCATGAACTGGCTTTGCACCTTCGTTCAATTCGATGTGCACCTTCTTGTGCGGGTACACGCCAAGAGTGCCATCGAAAAGCTTTTTATGCTTTTCAAGCAGCTGCTGCAACTCCTCTCGTTGGGTTGCATCCAAATGAGTTTGTGTTTTGATGAACTCATTAATGTCTAGTTTTTCATATTTGGCATCTAATATTTTTGTGACGTAGGAGTCCATCCAGTCGTCACCAAGTGCTTCATCATCAATCAAGCACTCAAAGCATTCAAAGATGTCATCAAAGTCTCTCGCTGTGAAATCTCTTGCATTTCTCAGCGTAATGGTGTTGCCGAACCACGAGACATTTTTGTTTTCATAACTAATGTTCATTTTTGTTTTGGCCAGAAAATCACTGCCAAGAATCATGTCGTACCGGCAGGTCTGATCAAAGATGAGGCATTTCTTGCTCTCTATCTTACGATTTTTATCGAATTCTGGCAGTCTAATGTCACGGAGTTGAACCATTTCATTGGACGATAGCGTTCCAGCTAGGGTCCGTACAGTTTTCATTTCCTCCGTTTGTTTTGGTACAGCCGACTCAGGTACCACCGATCGGCTAATCAAAGTAACTTCTGACCCTGTGTCAAGAAGTACCTTCAATATTTTTCTGGATTGACAACAGCCAATCGTATTTGCCACCAAAATTGTTATTGGTGTAGTACAAGGACGTGCTTTTGGGTCTGGCACGTGATACTCGACTTCGTACATGTCGATATCTTCCAACTCATCAGCCTCAGCTTCAAATGAGTTCCCGGAAGAAACACTGTCTTCGTTTGATACGTAATTTAATTTAGATAGACTTTCATTGTAGTCATCAAATTCAATTTTTATTTTATTTTGCTGATTGAACTCGTCACTTTCAGCATCAATATGCATACAACAATCAAACTCAGACGTCACATCAGGCTGATGGCCATGTGAGTGTGCTTCCCCCGGCTCGACGACCTATTCGTCGAAGAGCGTGGACACAACACGTTCACGTGTTTGTTCAACGTAGTGGTTGTCAGTCACAGAGTCCTCTGAAAAAGAGGGACGGCGTGAACCACTGCCACTGCGTCGATTTGCACTTTTGTTGTTGCGGCTACGAGAGGCATCTGCTTCGTAGTGGTGGACGTCGCTCTGGTCCTGGCGTCCACTTGAACGTCGATTAAAATTATTTCTGGAATCTTTGCCACCAGAATTACGTTCGTAACTTCCTCGACCGCGTGAGTCACCGTCACGACGGGAGCCACCAGTGTTACCGAAACGTGGGGGCTTATAATTTGGTGAATCGGGATTGCCGAAACACTCGCCCCACGAATGAGGTAAGTTGGGATGATTGGGACACTGGTCCGAGAATCTCAGCCTCTTTCCAGTGCCACCGCCGTTGTGGTTATCACGACGCCCTTGGCGTCGATCACGACCACGCTGGCGCTTGTGTGAGGTACGACGGTTACCTCCATTCCCGTTACCGTCGTTGTACTCCTCACGCTTGCGTTTGTTATTTTCGTTAAGCCACTTACCGTTATTCATTTCATCATCGTGGAGACGTTGAAAATAATTTGCAATTTGTTCCATGGTCTTTTCTTCGATCGTTGCCATGGATAAGGCAAACTGCCTCTGATAAGACTTCGGGAAGGAATTGAAGAACCAAGTCTTCTCTTGATGAGGTGTCACCTCGGGGTAATCACCTTCGAGCATCTTTGAACAATCTACTATTTCCTTGAAACGATTCAAGTACTCTCTTGGGCTCATGTTCGAAGGTTTCTTGATGTCATGGGAGAGATAATGCATTTGTGTCTCTCCCATGTTTGCTTCTCCGCAAACCTTGTTTCTCAACAACTCCACAGCTTCAGTAAAGTTGTCGTCGGTGCGTTCGTCGAGCTCGTACCCAGGTTCTACTTCAATAATGTGGTTCCAGAATCTTAAAGTGGAACCACGAAGGCACTTTTCAAACTTATCGAATCTTGCAGGAGCATCGAGCTCGGCTTCTCTCACATGCACCAAGAACTCCTTAAAGGTGTTCATTAGAAGGTGTTCAACACCTCGTGAACCATCGTCAATCGAAACGAAGTTGACAATTTTTCTTTGGTGTCCTCCTTCTTCATCGGCGGGGGCGTAGTCGACCAATTCTTGCTTCGAGGCGTCTTCGTCCCAAGCCTTCTTCACGACGATGATGGGTTTATTTTGAATTGCGCTCATTTTGTGACTGTTTTTCCAATAGCTTGTTTTTTCTTAGGGTTAACTCTCTGGTAGGTTATTAACTGTAATTACAATGCTAGACCCACGTTGGAGTGTCTAGATAATGTTAAGTATTTTAGTAAGAAGTGTATGAGAAGTGATATAGATTTTGTAAATTGATAAATTATGAGACCTAAAATATAGTTAATGAATACTAGATAAACATGCGAACAGTCGTACACCATCTCTTGAGAACCGTGCACCCTTCTTAAGAGATCGGTGTCACTCTTAAGAGGTCCGTAGCCTTCTTAAGAGTTCTCTACGAGTCTTGGAGGTTCTATTGTCTACTCTAAGATTCATCATTGGGTCAGAGGACACTCATGACTCCTCAGTCATGAGTGGGCATGACACCCCCTTTTCAGCAAAAGTGCTTATTCTAATGAAGTTGAAATTGTTATTGCATTGAACTTGAGGAATTTGATTTCGGTCAAACTTCAACTACTAAATTCAATACTCCCTATGCTGTTGTTTACACCAAGCTTTGTCGATTTTAGTTTTAGGTTTTTGAAGCTTAATGATGCCTCTCACTGGCAGTGAGATATGATCTATTACAATGTTACCTGTCTGAAAATTGAAGACAATTTCTAACTCCGTCGTGATCTTAACACCAATGATGAAGTCTAACACTGTTCTTTCTGATCTATTATACTGTAAAACATCAGGTCTGATAGTACAGTGTTTGCTCTCTGAATTGAATAATCCGAGAATTTCATTACAAACCTGGTCTTTTCACTCATTCGGAAAACCCCAGCTGAATTATAATAAGACTTTACCACCCTCTAATATTACCCAAGACCTATTGCGGCTGGCCAACTGACTAAATTCTGTAGCCAGTGCCCAGACAACAGCATGCGAACTACTGAAGTCAGTGTGTGAGGTATTTCAAGGTTTACAGGTGGTCATGTTAGAGGATGACTTTACCACCTTCTGTTGCTGTTCAGTGTAGGGAAATATTTGACGGCTCTTATGAAACCAAATATCAGATGATTTACTTAGCGAATAGTGTTGATTTGTTAGTCCAGTGGCATCTCTTGAAGTTTTCAATTCCAGAGTCTAGTTCTTCAGTTGCTGTGTCAATTGCTACAATAACTGCAGTCACCTTTTGATCTTCCTTTAAGGAAATGTGATCATCAATTTTGTTTTGAGAAACTGAGAAAACTTAAGTGTCTGATGATACATCCACATTCATACCTTGAGTTATATTTTTGGATGTATCATTATAAGTGTTAGTGGATGACATATTAAGGTTACTACTTTGAGTAGCTTTATTCAGAACAAGATTGCATTGTTTAGAACAAACAGTACTTTACAGTTTTTATATAATCCCCTGTTGCTACTTGACCCACACCTTCATTAAGAGTCTGAGTCACTGTAGTAGTCACTCTCACTACTCTCTTATTAGGATTGTGCTTGCACTTCTTCTTCAGCTGAAGCCCTTTTTCAATGGCCTTCTTCGACTTTTTCTTCGAGGACTTGAGTGTCTTGATATATCTCCGTGAATAGTTGCGCATAGGACTTACTAGCTCCGGGTGGAGTCTTGCCATCTTGCCCCTTAAAGCACTCTTCAAGTTCAAGTTGCCTTTCTGGTCCTACATTTTGCAGTCCTCACTATTGTGGCTGCAAGCTACCACCCCCCATTCCTCTCCATTTTTTCTGCTCCCAAGCAGGCATGTCAATCCAATTTTCTCTAGCTCTAGGGCATTTTGGAGATACGTGGTATTTGTTGTGGGGCCTTATGACCCAGATTGTATTGAGTCGCCCACTTAGGCTGTGAATTTGTCTGGCAAGAATTGTATGTAAACTTTTGATTAGTGATTTAATCTGAGTCTCACCTAAGGTTTGATCTTTGTATGTCTCTCAGGAGTTTGCAATGATTCTTCCATATGCAAGCTTTTACTGCAGTAAGGGCAGCGGGCTGATCTCCACATTGATGGTTGAAGTATATGGGTGGTAGTTTGTAACAAGTACCTAATTTATTACGTTGTTCTGATCTGTTGACCTTGGTTTGGAAGGCTTCTCATCGCCCACAGATGACGTCTATGGATCAGCGAGGATAAAGCTTACCCTTTTAGTCAATTTATAATACAATATATTAAGTGGATGGGCCCTAGAAATGTTTGTATCAATGACTTTTTCAGTGACCCTTCATGACGAAGAACCACTGTAACTTTAACAAGTGATGACATACAAACAACAAAGTTCAAACTTTTGAACTTCAAAGCTAAAAAGCTTGTATCTTCGTCTAACATTAGTACAAACATACAAAGATTTTTCATGGAACTCAGAAACAAGAAACAAGTTTGCATTTTTATTTAGACATACAAACTCACAGCCTTATGAGGCATGGCCTGCAACATGATTATCACAAACTCAGAATCCTTGTAGGGATCAACTTTCTCAGTGGTCTCTGTTGCAACACGCAAGTGGATAATGCATGGGAGATCAGTCTGTTCCTTGGGCCGTGTTGTTTGCAAAGACTGTCTTGAGCATGAGGATAAAGCAGTCCTTTTATGCCAACATTGTCTTGCTGGGAGTGCCTATTTGCTCGACACAGCGGAGATTCATCCACAGGTCTCATTCCGTTTGCTCCATGACAAATTTGTCCTGCGGAGTTTTACCGTATACCTGGAAAAGTTATCTGTGGTGGAGAAGATTGTCGCTATTTTGGTGACTTTTCTTCTTGGTAATGTTCCACCATTTGTTTGGTCAGTTTGTATGCTTCAGTTCTTGTTTGCCGTCGTTGCTCGTGTCAGATTCCAAACCTTTGTTGAGGTCGTCTTGAATATCTTTTGCGTTCTACTTTGCCTCTCTCGACTTCAAAAAGTCCCCTATCATACAGATCAAAAAGCATGGAAAATCTTACAGTTCTGTTCAAAGAAATTGGAACAATGTTAGTATGCTTTCACCTTTCACTAATATTTCATTACTCCTCTTACGGTCTATGGAAAAGTAATTCATCTTTATTAAAGGCAGACAGAACCAACAGAAGAGTATGCATGTAAACATAACTAATCAAGCCAAATAAGCTAAACATGTTGCCCATTTTTATCCATCTCGTGCCTAATTTGATGACACTTGGGACATCTGGCCTAGATAACATAATTTCATCTGTCAAACAAACTTTCACAAATAGCATGATCGTGACAGAAAGACTTCTGTCTTTCAAAGCAATTGCTTGAAGAGAAAGAACTGAAGCAACCTGTGGCAGAAATGAGTAGCAGCATCAATAAGTTTAAAATATACAATATAATTCACTCAACAGTCACAACTTACATGCACTCCCTCTACAGAGCATCTTGCAATCAGAGGCATCTTTTGCAAGCTGTTTCGAGTTGCATGCCTTTGCCAGTTCCACTGCCGTATATTGAATGTAAGATGGACTTTCGTCATCTTTGGCATCACTTTCTGGCTCTTCAGGAGCTACACTCGAAGAAGTTGTGGATACTTCTGGATGTGCACCTGAACCAACTGTTTTTGCAAAAAATTGCGCACAGATAGAATGGTTTCCACACTGCGTTTTTGTCTTGTCACATGAATCATTGTTTTCAAAGCAACACTTGTATTGTTCACAGTAGCTGATACATGTGTCCCAATTCTCAATGAGCTTCGAAGGAGAACATAATTCTTCTAGGTTTGCTTCAGTTATTAAGGTTTCAGGTGTGGATTCGAAAGAAGATAATGGGTCTACAACAGGGTCTGACAATGATGATAGGTCTACAATAGGGTCTGCTGCAGTGGATTTGGAAGATGGCATGGTATCTAAAGTGGGATCAGCAGCTGTCATGGAGCCTTCACCATCATCAAAGAACTCTGTGCAATAATCATATTCATCACATAACTGTTTTTCCACATGACATGCTGAACCCCGGGCAAAGCAGCATCTATAAGGTTCGCAATGACTAACGCAGGTATCCCAATCTTTATCAGAAACTGATGATGAACACATTTCTCCAATGTCGACCACTGCTTCTGTTGAAGTGTTTTGGATTGTCTCTGAGTTATCGTCAAGCAATATTTTGCATGGATTATAGAGATCACAATTGGCAGAAATATGTTCAGAGCACTGTTTGTCAGTGAAACAGCCTGTTGTGGTGAAAAGAATGTGAGGTTTAATTGTAATGAAACACACATATCAACATATAGGGCCTCCATGGTGAACTTACAGTTGTACGGCTCACAGATTTCTATACACGTATCAGGATCCTCTTCCATCACTTCTTTAGAGCATTGTTTTTCTATTCCAACTCCTTCTTCTTGAGGAACAAAATAGTTACGACAGAGTGACACTCGACTACAGTGAATAACAGTTTTGTCATCGCAATTGCTGTCATCTTGGAAACAGCCTGTTTGTATGTAAATTTGAATTAATCAAAAGATCATGAAATAAGAAATTCATAAAATGATGCAATACAGTAAGTATATTGTTTCTCACATTCAAAGGGATCACACAAAGATTTGCACTGTTCAACTCCCTTTAGCTTCATGTAGTGATTATTGCATACCTCTTCCAACTGAATGAATTCAGTGGAAGAGGGATCACTGTGAACCACTTCGTTTGGATGACTTGGCTCCACTGGCTTATCCGTTGCATCAGCAATATTGTTAGAACTGCTTCCTCCATCACCCTTTTGTGGGTCTTTATTGATGGTAGTTATAGGCACTTTGTCCGGACTCTGGTCTATCTGCTTACTTGTGGCAGTGGTGATTGTCGTGCTGGATCCTTGATTGTCGTTCTGCAACTTTGACTTGGGAGTTTCAACCAAAACCTCACAACCGGCATAAGCCAGGCAGTTTTGGGACACGTCATTCGAGCATCCAGAGGCTGTAGATAACAGTAGGTTAGGTGATTGATAATTGTGATCAGCTTTGGTTCTCAAATCTGCAAGGTAGGTACTCACCACCGTCATCAAAGCAGCATAAATGACCTTTGCATTGATCCTGGCATTCAGATCTTACAGGTTTCAAGAGGAAATGGCAATTGGTTGGGAAGATTAGAAAAGAACAATACACTAATCGACAGGCACAAAATATGAGCTCACATACCTGCTTTTCAACGAATTCAACGCATCAGAGCACACCTCGTCAATATGCTCCGCTAAGTGAAGTAGCTCTGTAAGATCCTTATGCGTGGGATACAATACCTTACACTGAGCATAGTCATCACAGTTCAAATCATTCAATTGTGAACCAACACAGGTCTGCCCTTGCGAAAAGCAGCAATGAGCCGGCTGGCAGACATTGCTGCATGACAAGGCTCCATTTTTTGCAATGTATTCTGTCATACACACGCTATCGATATTTAATTCGTAGACTAAGTCATCACTCTCCCATCCTGAGACATCTTTAATGTTATTGAGATGCTCACATGATCCGTATTGTTGGCAGAAACCAATGTTGGATGAGCATGATACTTCATTTTTCATTGGATTTTTGTCGGTGCCAAAGTGTTTGTCAAAGAGTTGTTCGATAGGTGGGTATGTTGTTGAGACATAGCAGCATGCACCTGCACTGCAGGCTTCAATGCAAGAATCAGGTGGGTTGAGACTAAAAGATATTGTACATAGCAAAACAAAAGAAGTTATTGTGGTTTAGATAAGTTCAATACAAATAGACTGTTGCATTAAAGGGGACAAATATCGCACTTACTTGGCAGAGTTGCACTGTAACATAACGTAATTAGCCACAAAATTCCCATCCATACTCCCAACCTCACCATGCCCGCTTCCTCTCCAAGTCTCAGCTACACTCTTACAAGGCTCTTCATAAAGTGAGCAGTAACTTTTCGACTCCTCATCCTTCAGTTGACACTCATACAAATTAGGATTACAGCACCGAGAGGGTCGGCAAATATCAGAGCAATAAGTGAACCCTTTAGGTGTCGAGAGTGACGCCACCGAACATATATCAGCTAAATCAGCGGGTGGTTGAGGCAACTCAACCTCTGATGAGAGAGAGCCTAGCCCAGTGCCGACACTGGCATCTTGTGCAGCTGTATCCGTATATTCATCCCCTTCAGTATCACCTGCTCCATTTNATTCATCCACTTCAGTATCACCTGCTCCATTTGTGACACTGCTGTGTAATTCCAGAGCCATACATCCTGATCTATATGTCGCACAATCCTCTACATGATCCTTCCAGCAACTATCTTTGTCTGTCTCGGGAAGCGAACAACACAATGAATTATCGCAGTTTTTTTGACAATTCTGCCTTCCCGTCATGGTCACCCAATCACTGCAAATATTGTGAAGATTGGGAGACGGAGGCACAAATTTGGGTACCTTGCCATTGCCTGATTTCTTCGAACTACTGCCACCGTCTGCATCGGATCCATCCGGACCAAACGGACTACCATCTTGAGAAAGTATAAACCCAATACCCCCCGCACTAACAATCATAATAAACATCACTACCAATATCAACAACATTCGAGAGATTCGTCTGATAACTCTATTCTCACAGCAATACCTAATATATTCGCAGATCAAGCAGGTCCTATAATGTTTCCTTCGCTTGGACGCCCCAAATTCCCGATCGTAGAATAAATCACCATATTCATCGTCGTACGGACCGTTCTTTCTGTATTCTACACTAAATTCGCTCGTTCTTCGTTTCGGTTCGTCGTCTTCTTCGATTACGATGATGCCGTTGCGTTTTGTTTGGTTTCCTTCGGATGAGGCTTTGTTGCCGTTTGAGGGAGCGGGTGATCTGTCTGAATATGGGACGAAGGATCCCTCTTCGTCTTCGTCTTGATCGTTGGGTTTGGAGAGGGGGGTGCGTTCGATGGTGTTTGGTGTATCCCAGATTGCCATGATAAATAATATAATGGTGTTGAAATTTTGTGCTTCTCTATGTTTGTCACTTCAAATGGCTAAGCCCTGCCTACGTATCGTAGCTTGATTGAGTAATTTCAATTGAGGTGGCAGTGCTATGAATGGTTGTGGCAGTGGCTCAGTCTTTTTCGGTTCCCATCGATCCCACCGCCGTTTTGTGAATTTGTAAGTTGCAATTTGCAATGATGCGCAGCTTGCATCGACACGAGACATCGACATCGAGTCTGAATGGTCCACAATCAAAATCTTACCTACATAAATAATATTACTGCATGCAGCTCAATCTTTTTATCACTATTTACACAGCATAAAGTTGGGCGTGTGTCGTTATTAAGCCTTTTTCTAGAGAGATTGAACTATTCGAAGCAAGTAAAATACAGCCCTTTTATCATTCATTTAACCTGATTCACAGCCTTGGGTCCGGGGTCATTACTATTGTCCTTAGAAAGGGTATAATTTTTTGTTTTATACGGTATCCCATATGAATAAGGTATCCCATATCCCATCCCTTCGTGCTTTTATTAAGAGCAGACTACCTACGTAGGTAGGTATATTATGGTAGGTATCCCTTCAACCGTAGGCGTAGGCCCCTTCGCCACTCCCACTCTCCAGCACAAAAGAACCAACCATGGCGACCGACGACGAATCCTCCGCCACATCAACCCCCCCACCAACAAACCCACCCCAACAACCCCCCACCTCTACCTTCGAACCAACATGGCAACTACCGGAAGGAATCGAAAATCACATTGAAGCTCTCGTCATCAAATCAGCAATCGGCGTTGCGATAGGTGCTCCCCTTGGTTTTCTGGCTTTTAGATCGGGGAGGGGTGCCAATGCCGCCGCCGGTATGGCGTTTGGTGTGGGATGTGCTGTGGGAAGTTTTGTAGAGAGGGGAGTTGTAGGTGGGAGCGGTGGGGGGACTGTTGATCCGGCTTTACCCAAGTTTGATTTTGGGTGGATGAGTGGTGCTGCTGGTAAAAAAGAGTAGAAAGAGACGAGGAGAAGATGGTTTGGAGAACCAAGAAAGCACAATAAATAATTCTTTTAGAGGGGAAATGTGACGTATTTGTATCATTTATATTGAGCGGCTTTTTCGCTCAGTAGAAAATGGTGTGAAGCATTTGATCATGAATTTGGCTAAAGTGCACGTTGGTTGTCGTCCTAAACTGTTGATCACTAGAATCAATAACTTAATAGAATTTGCACAGATGCATCCAAAGAACCAAGTTCAATGATGTTATGAATGATCATCAGATGAATTAGAGTTGTTGTCAAGGAAAAGATTCAATGATATAAAATTTTATTTTGTAGCAACTGTCATCAATGGTTAACTAACATGTGTCAGATAAAATGCCATTGAGGCAGATGACTTTCTAGTTTATTACAAAAACTGCCTTACAGTATGAGTTTTGGCACCAATTTTTTGGCATAATGTATCATGAATCATGAAACCAAATGAAACACTGATTTTTTGCAAATGGTATCACCTTACAATACTGTTCCCACACGTAAATCTGGTGGTTGTATTCGCATTTGCATCATGAAAAGTTTCTCAATACAACCATCTCACTTTTCTTGCGCGTAAATCTGGCAGTTTCGCATTCACTTGCTGCAGCTGTCCAATCATCATCGGAGTGATAGTCATCTATACACTCATTATCTTCATCCGAGTGATATTCAATATTATCATCTTCGAATTCATCCATTGAAGCAGATGAGTACTTACTGACTGCCATATTTCGTGTAGATGATGGTAATGAGATGAGATCACTGTCAAAACTGACCAGAGGAGACCTATCTCTCATCTTTTTCACAAAGGTGAAGACCAAAATGCCTAAGAGTAGAACAATAGGAGCAGATATCTTCCTGGCCACATCTTGGAAATCATCCACTCTGATTTGCTTCGTGAAGATATGAATGTCAGAGCATTTGTCTCTACCCAAAAAATTGTTGGCAGGGTCATCATAACAAGGAAGGCACGTGATATTGTCCTCAACACTTGCCCTTCCAATACTGGAGTACGAACCTCGCGAACACACAATATTGTCACAACTGTACAGTAGCTCGAAATCTACCCCGGGCGGCCCAACACCATTATTGTTGATTCCATCTTTAATGCACATTAAAATTGGCACGTGTCCAGAAATACTGTTCCCTCTTATATCAAACTGTGTGATAGGAGCAAACCTGAAATCTGAAGGTAAAAATCCTGTCAATTCGTTGTCTGATACATTGAATACTTGAAGTGAGCTCAAAGCACCCAGTTCTGTTGGTAGTACTCCTCGTAATCCCAACGAAGTCAAAGTTATGTTCACTACATTGCCTTCTTGGTTGCATTCGACACCCTTCCTTCGGCATGCCGCAGAACCTCTCTCCCAATAATAAGAAGAATCAAGCCATTCCTCTCCATGGACACGCTCAAATAAAAGATCCAGGATTTCAACCTCACTCAATTCTGCCATGCATTCTGTTTCATGCCGCCCCAAATATCGATTAAACCCATGGTCATCGGGGCATGGTGTACACGGCGCAACACCTTCTGCACCCATGCTGTTCACAGGACAAGAAACTCCATCACAACTTCTTGCGGCTCCATCGTCATTCAAAAATACATTGTTCAGCTCTTCTTGGCACAGCACATCTGGAATAGTACCAGTTAGTTTATTCCCATCCACAAACAGCTCTTTTAACTCTGGAAGCAACGACAGCCCAGATGGTAATGTCCCACTTAATTCATTCTGTTGTAAATATAACTGCACCAAAGGCAGTGGATTGGAACCTTTCCCTGATCCTCTGTACAATGATTTAGGTATCGTCCCAATCAATCGATTGTGTTCCAGAAACAACTCGCTTAAATTCTCAAGAGTTCCAAAATTGTTGCATATGGTACCACTGAAGAGATTGTATCCCACATCAAAAAACTGTAACTTCTGAAGAGACTTGGGTGTACCGCCACTTTTTCCATTTAATGGTATTGTCCCATTAAGTCCATTATGACTGACGTCAAACTTCACCAGTGTTTCAAGGAATGGTGCCGTTCTTGGCCCCTTCTTTGGATGGGCAAACAAATCATCCGGAAGACTCCCATGAAACCTATTTTTACTTATGTCGAAGACTTTAAGCTTCTTTGAATAGAAATGGGGGAAGGTCCCGGTTAGATCATTGGATCTGACTTCGAATAATTCGAGGTTGGGTAGTTTTGTGATTGATTTTGGGATAGGGCCGCGTATTTGATTAGAGGAAAGTTTAAGTAGACGTAGAGTAGTAAGCTTTCCTAGAGCTGATGGTAGGAATGGTGCAGCTGTGGCAGAAAGTTCATTTTTTATTGTGTCCGTAGCAGGTTGTTGCAGCACCCTTTCTTTATGAAGAGAACCATCTGACTTAACTGGAAGCAATCGAGAATGTTGTGAAGGCTCATTAGAATTGCCCTCTGCTGAAGCAGAAGCATAACCCAACAAAGACTCGATCCAAACCCCGTCTTCTAGATCCAGTCCAATCATTACCGCATCGCCATCGCATAAAACACCAGTCCAATTACAAACGGGAGTGTTATCGTTCCCGTCGGAGAAACGCCAACCGACTACAGTTTCGGGAATGTGGGCGTAAGATGCGGCATCGTTACGATTTGGCTCGATAAGGGTGGAAAGGATTTGTTTTACTTCGCTTTCTTTCATGGACGCTGTGCTGCTTTTGTATAATGTTTATTGTCGTCGCTAGATATTGCTGTCGGTTGTGGGGGTTGTGGGAGTTGCAATGCTAGTGGTTCCTTCGGCGTCGGCTTCCGGTTTCATTCCCACAATAAATTCCCAGTTGCAGAGAGGGGTTGCAGGTTGAGGTGGGTCATTGTAGGTCATTGTCATTCTTGGTCATGAGCTATCTACTCTGGGTCATTTTGGGTCAAACTCACCTCTTGCAACTTGAAACCTCACATCTTGACTAAAATACTGAGGTGCTAGCGCTAGATAGCTATGCAGACAAAGCCATTAGGTGTAAAGGAACCACTGGCAGGCAATCCTTTTCTTTTAGCCTCCTCGGCCCACCCCTGTATCTGATTTGGTGCATTTTTATGCCATTATCGACCGTTAGGGTCAATTGAAAGACTGTGATTTTATGTATGATAAAATACTCCCAAAGGGCATACAATTTACTTCCAACCACTTCTTCTTCCCTATTGTACTCACTGATTTCATGATTCACTAGGCAATCAGCAACAACCCATTCAGATCCCAGAAAGTTAGCAATAAACAGTCCTTCCGGTCGCTCATGGTCAGTCCACAATCCATTTTCTGCATTCCAAGAATATCTATCCGTCCTGTATGTCTTCATACTTGATATCTCTATCTCATTTGTACATTTCAATTGTACCATGAGAGGAGGCTACGTTGGGATCAGGATTTTAGTATCATAGCTACATAATCACTGAAGACTCTATCTATTTTTACACTATCAAACTCTGTCTTTCTCCAATGTCCCCGGCAACTACTGACGTAACTCCCTTTTAAGTAACAGTCAATTCCATCAGCATAATCTAATTCTTCTGTCAAAACTTAGAGCAACAAATATCTATTTGATTGATGCTACTGTACGGTTGGGATGTCAGTAGAAGATAAGCATTGTAACAAACATCCCATTCGGTTGTCAAATAGTGATATCCATACTGTCTAGATTCTTGAAACAGTGAAGAAAAACAGAAACAGGTGGAATGCAACTCTATACAATTAGTGCATTGAGATTGGAGGCAGGAAGCCTGAGATTTGTTGTAAAATAATCTTGTGCAAGAAATATTTAGTGGATGAATTCTCTACAAATCTCAACTCGTATTATCAAAGTAATTGAGAAGTAAAGATGTAAATGGCAAGATTTGAAGGCAAAAAAGGTTTTACAGATGAATGAAGAAAACCAGGAATTTTGGCCAGTCAAATTCAGCAAAATCTTTGACAGGTGTGTCAAGATATTTGTATGTGAAGATATAAGGACAAAAGCAACACAAATAATAGAGTCATTTCTGCAACTTTTCCATGCTAAGACTGGATTTGGCATAGCTGCTAAAATATTTAATTTCAGATGAAATTGTGGGTTGGTTCATGAACCGGGTCAAGGTCCTCTACTTGACCATAGGTTAGACTTTTCCGATTGTAGGTCAGATGGCCAAGATATAGCCATCTATGTCTGCCCGTTTACTGCTTTACTAAAGCGGCTTGTAAGAATGTAGATCAATAAGCACACTTATTAATGAGATCCTTAGTACCGTAAATTATGCTCTGCTTAGCAGACATTGTTAACAGTCCGGAGCACCGCCACAAACGGCGGCCCTACCGCCTCCGTTGCACTACGGCAGCAGGGGCATCAGCCAAATTGTCTCTACTGTCCGCTGCAGCACCATCGCCTGTAGCGTCGACACCTCTTTCCACGACAGCTCACATCGACCCTGTGCGAAAACAACAGTCACAGAGAACGTATCACACATCGATTGCCGCTACGACACATCTCCTGAAGTCATACCACGATCCAACTCCGCCGAAACACCTTCAATCTCTGCATTTATCGAAGCACTCACGGGCCTCATCACAAGCCTGTACAACAAATGAAAATGTCAAAGCATCAATATTGCTAGACCTAGCACATTCATTGATAATGTTGATTAGTTCATCTAGTTTATGGGGTGAGCTAAGCTCTTAATGGTGCGGTTGG
>JALLAY010000836.1:0-12520 GCA_036939635.1 Cyclotella baltica
CGTAACCGTTTCGCCAGAACTTGGCTCGACTGCAGTTTTGTGACATCAATTGGTTGTGATAGACCTCCATTGAATTAAAAAGGATAAAGGTTCACTTGTTATTGTTAACTCTACTCTAGTTTAACCAGAATTCATTTCAAAATAACGTTAGGTAGACCAGATGGACTTCTATAAGGATTTGTAGCAAATGATTATTTCAGACAGATGGTAACAGTAATTGCATGATCACTACGCTCCCAGTCGAGTCAAAAGATGTTTCTTGGCCACCTCCGTTGGAATTACCGCTGTATCTCAACCCATAATTCTAATCATTTTGAAGGCAAAAGAGGAACTCATCTGAGCTCATGCATTGTAGACAAAAGAATAGTAAAGTAATCAAATTAAGCCTCTCCATACTTCATTTCCAAAGCAGACATTCCAACACCATCCTATAGGATCTCTCTGCTCACAAACGAGTGACACTATCTTCACTACGACAGAGTCCATCACTCAAAAACATCCATGCCCTCACCACTGTCTATGCTCATGGAGCGACCACAGCCAACTGAATGGATGAGAATCATTTTTCACCCACATCATTAAGATTCAAAATACTTTGCCAGATACCAATCTAAGGTATCCAACTCACAGGATTATACTATTGGAAGATATCAATGTAATTTTCAGGAGGAACACCCAAAAATTTCCTTACATCACCGGAAGCACAAGTTAAGGACAATCCTTGTAGATGCAAAGTGGCCTCACTTTGAAGGATCAGTCAAGGCTAGAGACCAAAGGAGGGATTGGAAAATATCAGCTGCCTCAGAACAAAAGATCCTCAATGACCTGCTTGTTTATTATGTATATGGGTTAAGCATGGTTTACTATGCACTTGATTTTGATTTAAAGTTAAGAAGCCCTAGATAACTGACACACAGATTGCTAACTCCCTGAAATCACAAGGAAACATTTGCACTTTTTGTTTCACTCCATTTGATTAAAGAGTTTCTGATAAGCCCTACCTCCCAAAACAGACACAGCCTTCCCAGCTGAAATCAACTCATCAGTAACATTCTGAACACTCTTACCAGCTTCCTTACCCACCTCACTAACAGCAGCCTTTTCAAAAAACACTTTGGTAGTACCCACAATTGAATCAAGAGCAGCACGTGCACTCTCCTTAAAAGTTTCATTACTCCCAAAATTAATTTGCTGTGTTTTACTCCTAACAAGATCCGCTGCCATGCTGACTTCTTTGGCGGATGCTGCCTCTAGGAGAGTTTTGATGGCGAGTGCAGTTGCCTTAGAGCCACTGTAGGTTGCATTGCCAATCGATGTGAAGAGTTGTTTCATCACATCAGTGTCATTTTTATCTTGCAAGTCTGAAACCTTTAGGATTGCATTATTGTTCATTCCTAATTCATCCTCCTTGCCAGCTTTCCGAGACTTTGTTGTTACATTCTCACGTAAAATGGCACCCTTTTGCATCAAAGCAAAATCAATCCTACCCCTCAACTCAGCTAAATGTGCCTCTGACTCTTCCACATCTCGTTTTGCTTCAGCCAATACCGATTCCATAATGTCAATATCAGACCAGTCCGTCTGCACTGGCCGAGTTACAGTATAGAGCACAGACTGCATGGATTTAAGTCTCCTTTCGCAATCAAAGAATGCTTGTTTGCTCTCTGATGCACACGCATTCAAATCCTTCAACAAGTCAGATTCAATCCCAAGAAGTTCTTGTTTACGGGATATCAATTTATCAAGCTCCTGTGCAGAAGAGGAGCTGCTGTCAAGTTTGGATAGTAGAGCTTTCATCTCGTGGTAGATTTTAGTCTCGGTGGCCATATCTTTCTGGATTGCTAGGGCAGAAGACTGGAGGTTCTGAACAAGGAGATTGAATTGTGCCATTCTTTCTTCTTCAAGGATTATTTCTCTGTTGATTAGAGCTTGCATTCTTTCAACCTGCATGGTCATAACGAGGGATGTGTTGGAAGAGGCTGGAAGGTTGGTGCTAACTAAATAAGCAAATAATAGATTAATAACTTACATCAGCTTCAATCCCCATAAAAGCTGTATTGAGCTTTGCCTTTAACCCCTCATCCACCTCCTTCAACTCCTCCTCCATCCTAGCCTTGATCCTAGCTTTCTTTTCCTCTGCCCTTTCTTTCTCAAATAAACTTCGACTGAGTAACTTTTGGGCTCTTCGTTTCGAATCACGGAGTAGTTCAATGGAAGTCGCGTGAGGTCGTGGTCCCGCCCTTATGTCCTTTGTATCCAAAGTTTGAAGATAATTTGTGGTTGGTGAGGGTTGATAGAATTCATCATCTGCAATTCGCCGGGTGGGTGATTTGGATGCTTGTTGAGTATCTAATAGTTGGTTTGTGTACTGTAGGAGCGATTCGTCGTCCTTCTTGGATAGACGAGGTGTGGTGGGGGCATGTGGCTTGAGAACCGGGCGTTTTGATTTGATGTCTGATTTCGTGTCGGCCTGAGGCTTTGGCAAGCTGAAGAGACGTGGGTGGTGATGGGTGCGAGAGCGGAAGGCTTGTGGTTTTTGAATGGAGAGCCCCCTGACTTTGGGAGAAGAGAGGGCCGCAGAAACTAACAGATAGGCGTGGTACTTCATGGTCAATGGGCGTCGAAGCAACCGTACAAGGTTGTTTCCTGCCTTCGCTAGTTGATAGAATGATGAATTGATGTTGATCGTTGATGGTTGATGGGCGATATTTGACAGATGCTTGATGTCTTTTGGCGGAGGGGCATCTGCCAATCGTTTGAGGAGGCTCGCCCACGAATCTTTTCCTCTCGCTCTCAGCGTTCTATTACTTATATGTGAAAAGATATGTGTTTTTGCCCACTAGATACTCCAGTGGTTGGACGTCAGTAAAGATGAAACAACAAACAAACAAACAAACAAACAACAATGAATTCTGAATCGTCTCAACCACAATAAAAGCTAAACGAATGTCGATAGAACTCTTGCATTGATCGTCTGCTTTCATAACTTCAAGTATATCTAATAACATCTTCATCTCTGTTAGTCCTCTTCAAACGAAACCTGTCACTGTCACCATGATATCTCCCAGAATCACCATACTCCTTTCTCTCCTGGCAATTATCACCCCTTCCTCATGCTTCCTCAGTTCGCAGCACACACCCCGCCGCCACACCACGCTGGCCATGGCCAACCCCCTAGAAAACGTCTTTGCCTTCATCAAAGGCGGAAAAACCGGCCTCGTCAAATCTTTTGCAGGTCCCTACGATTCCACCGCCATACGTCAGAAAATCGATACATACGTCGACTCCAATCCGGTGTTAATGTTCAGTTTCACAACTTGTCCTTTCTGTATCAAGGCAAAAGAGATATTAGATGCAAAGGGCACAAAGTACACGGTGGTAGAGCTGGATAAGGAAGAGGATGGAAAGGCAATCAGGGCTGAGATGGGTGATATGTTGGGAAGGACTTCGGTGCCTGCAATTTGGATTGAGAAGTAGTTTGTGGGGGGTTGTAATGATGGACCGATGGGAGGTGTTAATGGATTGGAGAGAGAGGGAAAGTTGGATGGGTTGCTGGAAGCTGCTGGTGCAATTTGATTTGACAATATTAGGACTTTGAGATAGATTTCTGGTCAGTTGAGACACTTTCACTGACGTTGAGGGAATGAATGATGACTAATGATGTCAAGAGTTGGACTGATCACAAATTTATCAGTATAGACAATCAGAATGTTTTAGCACAAGGAGTTATTCATTGTATTTAGCTAAATTTATGAATGATCGACGGACACTTGCAATTACCTTATGATACATATAATATGTGAATATTATAACTTGGACTTCACCCCACCAAAATGCAGTTCATCACCTCCCAAATGCTCAAAGTAGCTATCTACTATCTCAGCAGACACATCAGCCAAATTGCCAGGGTTCCATTTCGGAGCACCGTCTTTGTCTACCAAAGCGGCACGGATGCCTTCATAGAAATCACTACCCTCTTCCATGCAAGCTTGAACAATTCGATATTCCATTGCCAAACATTCACCAATATCATCAAGTTTGGAGGCTCGTTTCAGTCCTTCCAAGGTTACTTTCAGACTGGTTGGTGACATTTGCTGTAATGTCTCAAGCGTAGATTGTGCAAATGGCGTGTCCATACTCTCCAATGTTGAAACAATATCTTCCACGCTCTCTTTATCATGAAAAGCTGCATCAATCTCTGCTTTGTTCTTCGACAAAAATGCTCCATCTGTATTGATTGTCAGGTCGTGAAACGACATCAAAACACTCGCCACACAGTCAGATGAAGAGGAATCCTCTGTAGATTCAATCAATGCCTGTTTCAACTCCTCCAACCGATCTGACTTAACATAATGTGTAGCAATCCCAGAATACATCAAATCCTCCGCTTTTAACCTAGCTCCTGTTAGTGCCAAATAATTCCCCACACCACCCACTGACCCCTTCTGAGACTGATACAACTTCAAACGAGGAATCCACCAACTACCACCAACATCAGGAAACAATCCAATCTTACACTCCGGCATGGCAAACAATGTATTCTCCGTAGCAACACGATACTTCCCATGAATCGAAAGCCCCACTCCTCCACCCATGACCACTCCATCCCACAATGAAACCTGGGGTACTTGCTGAGTAGCAATCATATAATTCAATTTATACTCCTCCCTAAAGAAATCACAAGTCAATGACTTATCCTCCGATAATCCCGCCAAATAAACAGCCTTGACATCACCGCCCGCACAAAATGCAGGTTTTTTCTTTCCATTTCGTTCGTACGGAGCTGCATCCATTAACGTCGCACGTATCCCGGCGTTGCTCCATTGTTGTAGTGTAGATGTCATGCTGCGAATCATTTCGAGTGTTAGGGCGTTAAGTGAGGGGGCATTGTTTAGGTGGAGGATGCCTAGGTTGGCGGATCGGGAGGGGAGGAGTTGGGTTGTAAAGTGTGCCATTGGATGTGTTTATCATATGATAGATGTTCTAAAATGGAAAATGGAATGCGTCGACGGCCACACCAGTTTGGCCCACAGGCACCCAAACAGGTTTAAAAAGAACCCGTTTGCAGCACTTTACTACACCTAAAATAGTGAAGTCTGAAAATTCCCCGCCATTTTAGTGATCAGTAAAACAAACATCTAAAACCATCACTCCACGTTCAACGTCCACTCCGGAGGAATTACCTATAAGGTCGAATAGCATTCTCCATGTAGAAGACAAATACCTCACACATAATATCGTAGCTGTCCCAAAATCTTTGATATCGATCGTAAGAGGTAATCCCATCACGGTGCAAAAAGCGTGGAAGGTAGAGGAAGAAAAAAATGTGAGTGAATTTGAGTGAATTCATTATTACTTATTTTTTATCATCCATCATGTACACCATACCACAAAGGAAACATTACTTCATATCCGTCTCCTTCGTAGCGCCTATCATCCTGTTCGGATTGGTTCAAATTGCTGAGATTAAAGTTCGTCTTGGACTGGATGGTGGATACTCGGTTGAGAAATTTGCTTCATTTAAATACTTGCGGGGCGAGGATGTTCCAGCTCCGAAACGCGAACAGAGTTCAGTTTCCGGAGGTCACTGGGAATATGAAGAACTAAGGGAGGATGTGCCATACCATTTTTCATATGCGGTATGCAACGAGACAAACCTCCATCCAGGAGACTGCACAAAAACTGCTACTGAATGCCCGAAAGATTTAATGAATTGGAAGTACATCACCACAGATAATAATCCATACCCAACATTCAGCGCCAATGGATTCAGAAAAGTTATGCGAAACACACGCATTGCCTTTGTTGGAGACAGCACGTCACGTCAACAGGTGTTAGCCCTAGTTTGGTCTTTGGGTCATAAGCATGTCAAATGGAAAAAAGTTAAACACCCTTCATTGCCAAAATCATGCTCAGCAGTCCAGCATTGTATGACTGATAGTATTGACGACATTATAATCTGTCGTATATTCATGGGATCAATGGCTACAAAAATTTACCACGAAGGTAATTATACTCTGGATCATTCTCAAAGGGGCCACGGTGATACATCTTGCTTATTGAGTGATGAGTTCACGAATGAGTTGGCTGGTTTTGACCTTGTCTTTGTTCAGGGAGGCGCATGGTGGCAGGGTCTTCCTGGTGTTTTGAATTCAACCACTAGTCCATTTGAATGGGTTGCAGATATTGTCCCAACAATGTATAAAGATGCAATGGGCAAACTCCTTTCAAATCTAGCAGAAAGGACGAGAACAGTTCTGGTGCTAGGCCAGGTTGGGTCCAATTGCAAGAATAAAACAAAACCAGAGGATTTCGATTTTGACAATATTCCTGGAAAATATGGATGGAACCTTGCAACAAAGATGTGGAGTGATCTTTTGGAATATATTGAGCAAAGAGATATTGACGTCCAAATTGTTGATGCAAGAGTACCGCTAATGCAGAGTGTCCATGCTCATCCAGGAAATGATTGTTTACACTTCTGTATGAATTCTGCTGCATTGAATATATACCTTGACATGTATTGGAATGAGGTGTTTTTAAATGATGCTTCAAGTGATGTTTCACCTCTTTTTTAAATTAGTCATAATTGTGTTCAGAGAATACTTACAGCTTTGGTCATAACTCTCATTCGACTAATATCTGATACAATCTCCAGCAGTTGTTTGCTCCTGTTTATGTCAAAAACTTTACCATAATGTTATTTGATATATATTCTGAATGTATTTATTTCACACCTTTGACAACAATATAACTAGCAAGAGCAATCACAACTTTGTGATAACCAATCAGGCTACATAACAAAGTAATTCAAATGAAGTAGCAAAATAGCCAATACTAATGAAACAGGAATATGAAGAGCCGCGTCTTGTGGGTGCCCATACAGTCAAAGCAAATAATACAACATCCAATAGCACCCCTCTCTGTAATTGCTTGCTGTATGGCTGTCCTCCTTGAGCTGTGTAAAGAATAGAACAAATTATTTGCACAGGCAATTTTTACAGCAAACAAAGCTACAGAAGGCACATCCTCCCCATAACATATTATGTGAACTTAACATTTAGTGCTTATGAACAACTTAAGATTTGTCTGAGCCAGTTTTAGTGGTTTGGCGTTGGGGGAGAAATGAATTGACCGTCTGAAGATACCCTTCATCAACACTGTGCATATCAATAAAGAGTTAAAGGTCGTTTCATTCATGGAAAATGACAACACATTGGAGTTTAAAAGGAGAAGAGGCTGTTATAATCATATTATTAGGGGAAAATATCTATGAGAAGCGTTGCCTTGTTACAATTTAGTAAGTGCTGAACTTGCTATTGCAGGTGATGTTTCTTCAATGATTTAACATGGCTCTTTTCAGGAAAACTTACTCCTCTTCTTCAATGCCCTGCTCTCTGTTTAGGACACATTTCTGTATATCCCACAAGAGCTTCATTTCGTCTGAAATGGGGACAAGGTAAGCAACATCGGTCAGTTTTATTCCATTAGTTTTTTTGCCTTGACCAGCAAATCTTTCCATTTTCTTGATTCTGAGTTTTACTCTTTTCTCTACAATGTTCCAGTGCTCCATTTGATTCTCTATCATCTTTATGTTACGTGTCTTTCTCTCTACGTTTACTGTAGAGCATTCGCCAGAAGTTGTCACCACCCAGTGCCAGCGGGATTTCATGGTCGGTAGGTTCTTCAGCCTCTTGTGTCTTTTTTGGTCCTTCAAACATCTCTGTAAAAGATTGAAGCCCGGTGGCTCTATCTTCAGCACTTTGCTTTGACTTTGAATGCAAGGCGTTTATTGTTTTATCAAACTCATCTTTACCAACCAAAATCATTTCTCAATTAGTTCCATCCATGAATGTGTCAATGAAGTTTACAGGTGAACTTGGTTTCTTTGACAATGTATGTTTGACTTTTTGCTCTGCTTCTCCAGTTGTGCATTTCTAGAGGTGAGAGCTAGAGCATTCGCTGACTGGACAATGTTTGTTATTGCAATTGTTCTATTTGTTCGTCTGTCCTTGTCATTATTTGTCTGTGCAACTAGGGCTGCTACTTGAACCATCAGCTCACTTTGTTGTTGATAAATTGGATGAATCAACATCTTGTGAATCATGCCTACTCTCAATCTATCAAACCTATCATATCTCCAGATATCTACCGGCTCTGGCTGCATTGCCATCAGTTCAATCTGATCATATAAATGCCAATGCAAGGACTAGATCAGGAATAAATCCTAGGGGATAGGAATCAATACTTTTCTTGAAATTTCATTGGGATGTATTTTTCGTGCCAAAATCAAAATAAGGAAGAGGGGGCAAGCTGAGATAGCCATCACCATAGGCATTGTCATAGCAACAACGAGAAGCATGGCCTATACAATCATCTTGTGGCAAGAATGGGGCAATCCATATTTGTGTCAGCTTATCCCTTGTACTGAATGCAATAGATAAAGAGATGGTGTCAATACCATTGATTGCAGGGATAATATGATCTGACAAGCAAACTGCAGCGCCGGCAGTGAGAGCAAAACTGAGCAAAATCAAACTCACTGAAGCCGAGCTTCTCAGTTTCCTCCACAAAATGGGATAGTTTTTACTGGGGCTGGTGTTCTACCTTCATACTAATTCCTCTTGAGAGATGCTTCTCATCTGGGTTTGCCACCTGGCAACTTTAGGGTGTCATGTATCTACTTAATTCCTCTATCTAGGAAGTTGAGTTGGGGTTCAGGTTTTATCTTGAACTGTGACATCAATCAGGTAGGGTTATAGGTATGGATGAGACATATCAAACCCATTTGGGCCGGGTTTCAGGTACAATCTCATGCCTGGGAGACCTGATATTAGAATGTATTGGGTATCAAAATCGGGTTGTGGAAAAATCATCAGGTCATAAGGCTGTTTCAATTCCTAGTTTGGTTTTGGGCTGTGGGTTGTAGACATTGGCTATGTTAAGCACACAGAGCAGCACATCTTCAGATTTGATTTGGCAGTTGCCATTGGTGAGGCATCAACAATTTTGAAAACCCGCATTAACCAGACCTGAGAATTCAAAGCATGCCCGGGTATTATGGTATCAGGAATATCAATATGGAGAGTTCAAGTGTGTCTGTTAGGGCATTGGGTACCATTTGTGAGTGAAAATTTATTCGGGTCAGGGATCAGGTTGAGTCGAAGAAAAGTTAATCATAATTAGGGTATCAAGAACCCCCCCCCCCAAAAGGCCTGTTTTCGGGGATTCCTATCCCCCGCTCGAATTCTTTACCCCGCCGCGTACTGAAACCCGTTCAATGCCCCTTTTATGGCCATCGGAATGTTTCGATCGCCTTCTATCAGCCCACAACCACAACGAACAACTGACAGCAACCGACCACCAACCATTCACCATGAGAGCCGACCGAGGATTCGGCACTGCATCATTGCCGCAACCGCCACTGCATTTGTGACGACACCGCCACCACAGCCACTGCTATCACCGCCGCTACTGACACGTTCCCCCCGACGCTGCCGTCTACAGGCCACTGTCGCCGCGTCAATCAAGCAGCCCGCAGCCCGCAGCTCGTAAGTTGATTTTCAATGGGATCCTTTTACGTAACCAAGCTGCAAAGGAACTGCGAAAGATGATGGAAACAATATCTGGATATTCTTGTGGCGATTTGATTTTTGAAGACTCTCATCCTCTCGGTCAAGTGATTGCTCACAGGCAGCATCTCACTTGTGAAAGTAAGGTCGAAACAGCATACTACAACGTTGAGGGGAGGAGTTTCAAAACTACACCAGTTTGTATCCATTGTGGTGAGACAGGAGGGAGTAACTTTTTGTTCCAACAGGAAGAACTTGAGGAAAGGAAGAAGTCGGATGGAAAAAAGTGTTATCCCATATGTGTTGACTGCCTTGAGGATGGGAAGAAGGTGATTTACTACGCGAAGTCGAGGACAAAACAAACTAAGAAAAGGAAAGAAGATGAGTCTAGGAAAATTGAAGGAGCAGCGAAGTGGGCAAGGACAAAGAAGTGATTGATGCATGATAAGATTTTACACATTACATATAAACTACTAAGTATTACATTGCTCAAATATCTATGTACTGCCTGTCAAAGCTAGCAATACGGGTAGCGGGGGAAAAAATACTGGGGGATGCACAAAGGAACCCCTCCCCCCCATTTTTGGGTGTTACTTGATACCCTAATTATGATTAACTTTTCCCCGCCTTAGCGGCCGTAAAATAGTGCAAAAGAATATCTAGGATAGCGAGAGAATGACTTCGCACCGGATTATACTGATTCCTATGTGAAATGTGAGGTCAGTTGAGTTAACAGAACTTCAGTTGAATCTGCGAATATGTTAATTACCTTTTATTCTTGATTTTATTCATTAAAAAATAATCTCTAACAAATAATTCGAAAGGTAAAAGGAAGCCTCTTGATGACGGCCGAAAGCATGGAGCGGAGCGGTGAGAGAGAAGGGTTCATTTTCGTTTCAAGCAACGGATGAACCGCCCGCACAATGAAAACAATGATCAATCAATCCATCCACCCAACCAACCTTGCGGTCCGTCCACCCAGCTAGGATTGCCGAGTGCCGCAGCCGTTCGTGTGACACTGCTTGCGAACGCGGGCAAGTAGGTCTCAATCGCGTCGCAGAATCCTTCAAGATTCAGGATTCCCTTGCGAACCAGCACCTCCACATCCGCAGTCCCCCCCGAATTACCAGAACACCACCGCCGTAAACAACTCCCTATTTGCATCCGCCTTCTGCCCAGCCACCGCCGGAAAAATTCTCTGCGTCTTCCCTTGCGTAGCAGTTCTCCACAACCACGCAGCCACTTCAGCAGCGGTGCTAACCAACCCCCCTTGTCATGCGTCCCCTCCAAAGCTTTAAGAGAAGGAGAGTAGCTTCTCCTCCTGCCTCGAAAGCATATTGTGGACGTGTGAGGAGGATTTAATTAGAGAAAAAAATCATGATCTGATTCTTCCTTCCCCCGCAGCAACATAAGCAGGGGGAAGACTCAGGTGAGCAGTCTCAAAAACACATATATTTTTAGTGTTCATTGTTTTAACTAACCGTGTTGTTTACTTGAATCCTTCTGTGGTAAGAGGGGCGTGAGTTAGTCGAAGAAAGCATGGTCGAAAATATGATGTGCCTTTGTCTGTTGTCAATAGGTAAGCATTTATTCTGAAGGTGAATACTTGTGTTGTGTGTGTGTGTGCTCACCAAATAGAACACCGAAACCAACGGGCCACGGGTGACGAAAGTTCTTGAGGGCAAAGGTGAACACTTTTAATTGTTGCAAATTTTAGTCTCACAATGCCATATTATTCGTAGGTCAACACGACAAGAAGCAAAGCCTGGCAACTGCACCCGTTCTCACCGCGCAAGGAGCTATTCAAGCACAAGTCACTCAACCATATCTTGTGGACGTGCAAGGAACCTGATTTATTCTCCCCAGCAGGGACAAAAGCAATGTTATCACAAAAGGTAAGACATGCACGCTTAAAACTACCATTACATCATGCTTTATGTAATCTGACCATGAACTTTTTATTTAAAATATTTATACGTCCAGGGTCACGAGGGAGATTATGTAAGAAGGCGGTAAGATAAGAACGATGAGGCATAATCAGATATGTTATATGCCTTGCGTTCTACTGTGCAGCACCCAAGCATGGTGCAAGATAAGAGACATTACATCATCAATGGTTGTCTATTCTGGCGCAGCAGAGGACTGGGGTGAGTGACGTGTCTTTTGATTGTTCTAAATGGTGTATTAATTACGCAGAATAATCAAAACTTCACTAACAATCAAGGCTACAGGTACGAAAGTCATTCCGTGGTAGAGGCTGAGCGATTCCTCACCTATTCAAAGGTTGGTACATTCTTGTTTTGCTCATCGAATATTTCACAATCTTACATTCTTACATTGATTTTAGTTCCGAACAGAAAGTCCTTAACTATCTTACTACTTCAAGCAATTTACCCCCGATCATCATGGCACCTTCCAAATGGGTGGATGAAAGACTCAAGTTTAATGGTTGAGCTCTTTCATGTTTAATGGTTGAGCTCACTGTACCAAAGGATAAGGCTTGCAATGATGTGTTTAAGCAACTGGGTTTTGGAGTGTTTCGAGTACCACAAGTAGCTTCATTTAAGTCTAATTCTTGTTATGTTACAAGAAACAGCTTCATTTTTATACAGTGTTATCTTAGCCATTATTTCATGTCTTCGAGATTTTTCATCTGTTCGACGCACTGAGAAGATCTGAAACGCCTATCACTTTCGGTCATTTACCTTCGGTCATTACACCTCATGGGGTCATCTTCTCCCTTAAGTAAATTGATTTGATTCACGATAGAAACCATGTCGGACGCAATAGTCGTAGAATAATACAACTTTGGCAACTTCAGTTTGTTGCTGTTGTTTTGGGTAGTTGATGGGTCCAAGAGATGGGTCATATGATGATGGTGGGCGAATTACTATTTTTCACTTCACTGCGAAGTTGCAAGTTTAAAATAGTAATTTGCAATTGCTAAG